>JAKRRZ010000177.1:0-21290 GCA_022627015.2 Podosphaera aphanis
CGAGCTACTTCCCTTCTATTCTGCCGTCTTTGCAGGTGCAGTCCCCCCAGCAAAATCTAGCCTCTCTCGTTCCCCAGCGCCCTTACTCCCGCCATGCCGAGCACCGCTCCTTCGTAGATTCCGCTCCGAACTCTTCACCTTCACGCGGTGTCAGCTGTAAACGCTCAGTATGTTAGCTGCATATCTGAGATAGCCAAGAAGAGTCGCATTCGATCAAGGTCAAAGGCCCACATGTATTTTCAGTTGGAGCTTTCTCCACAGGTCAAGCATTCTCTCCGCCAGAGCTCGACTCAAATCTTAAATCTATCTCTACTGTCTCTTCGGCTTATCGAATTCTATTTCCCACCGAGGGCAATTCCTGAAATAATCAGCGCTACATCAACCTTGTCAAGATCCCCGAGTATACGCCCTCGATGATATGGATACCCGACGGAGGAACTAAGTCGCTGGGCACAAACTTGGGTAGGGAGACTGCTTGTGTCAATTGAGGAAGGATTTTTTCTCTGGTGGTGATTGTAGGAGAGATGAAGGGCAGAAATGTAGGATACGGAGGGAGAGAAGAGTTTCTGAACGAGGAATATTGTGGAAGATCTCTAACTTAGAGAACGTTGTGCGTGCCAAGACCTCGACCAACGAAAGATGGTGTTGTGGTCCGCCATCTAGCACACGTCCGATTTGAATGTCCTGCGGCCTGAACACCTGCTACGGCAAGAAAAGAGGATGTTGTGTGATCATATCCGCGCGGTCGCGAAAGTTGAGATAATGAAGCATACTGAGATGTCTAAGGTTTTTACGGGTATTTTTCCTTGGGCAGGTATCTACGGTTGAGGGGAGAAGCGAGGCGGAAGTCTCAACGTGCGTAACCCTGTAGTTGTACTTGCGAATGCGTCTTCTGTATGAGTGTTTCAGTGTCCAGATTGTATTATCTTAGTTCTAGCGACTGAGGGGAGCGTACGCTTTCCGAGGTCTTGCGTCCGAATAGGGAACTCTAGGGTGCGTGGTTAGACGTTATCCTCAGACCCTAATAAACGTATCAACAACCTTTAATCATGCTTGAGAGATAATCAATCCCCTTGCCCAAATTACATCTAAAACTCGTATCTAAGTTTTGTAAGCCTTGATATAAAAATAGATGACTTCTGCTAGATACGAGTTTTAGAGGCAATTTGGGCACGGGGAGTAGGGCTAGTGACACGATGTCGGCCTAAGCTAAGGCTTTAAGCTTTTCGACGGTCCTGTGCGTAGCCTTACTCTACTACCAACCAATGGGTGTAAAATGTGTAGCCATTTTTATGGTAAGAAGAGCTTTTCACACGTTTGGTGTACACGTTAATCACACAATGACGGATGGCCAGGTGACCGGAAATGGAACTTTCGGTTTAGCTCGCTACTGGCCAAAACATGACAGGATAATTTCTTCAACTCACTTTGTGCAAGTAGTGTACGCCGTAATGTAGGAAAAATCCATCCCTGAAGACAGTAATTTCAAAGACTTTTTCGTATGCTCCCTTCCTAGACCTTCTCATTTCTCCAATTCAACATTCTGCGCTAAGAGTTGACGGACGTCGAGAGACACTTGACTTTAAGCGATAATACATGTACATTGGAATGAAAAATGCTTGTGAGTGTCAAGTATGTTGTACTCTTCATTACCTACATGTGACTAAAACTCCGTCCTTTCAATACTTTGTTCTCGGAATAATGTCCGAACATACATGTGCTAATTATAATTGGTATGTACATGTATAATCCAGTAGGGGCTCACACTAGTCTCGCCTAAATTATTATTGCCCATGAGAATAATAACACAGACTATGAGGGGCAATTCTGTCATCATCAACCCCATCAGACTTTGAATTTTACACTATCCATCCAAGCAGATTTTTAAAACAAGATGGCAGACGCACCAATAGAACAAAAACCTACTGAGAATGCTGCTGCATCAGCTTCTCAAGGAACAACTGCTTCAGTACGTCCAACAGCCCACTATGATCGATGCTTGCATCCTCATACAGGCACATCTATACGCTTCGTGGTCAGAAAGAAGACTGATCCTCAATGATAGGATTTGGCCGATAAAGCAGCTTCTGCAGCATCAAAAGTAACTAGTATCACTTCTGGTGTTGCTGATAATGTGTTTTCCATGTTCGGCGGTGGTGCCAAGAGAGAGAAGAAAGTCGACGAAGACCGCGGCGACAACTCTGGAAGTTTAAAGGCTCAGAAGGAAGCTGCTAAGGAAGAGAACGAGGTAAAATCCGGCTCTACGTTAAAGATCAATCTGAGACATCTACTTCTTGGGGCAGTTTTAGCTGATACACAAAAAGGATGAAGTCCCTGAGTCAGAAGACGTTCACTTTGAGCCTGTTATACGCCTTACTGAAAAGGTTGAGACTAAGACTCTCGAAGAGCTAGAGGAGCAGACTTTCAAGATGCGTGCCAAGTTATTCAAGTTCATCAAAGATAGCAATGAGTGGAAAGAGCGTGGTACTGGTGAAGTCAGGCTGCTCAAGCATAAAGAAAATGGAAAGACAAGATTAGTCATGCGAAGAGATAAAACGCTAAAGGTCTGCGCAAATCACTATGGTAAGTAACGGAAAGATCTTGGGGTAAGTGACCAACTAATCTTCTTAAAGTTGTACCTGAAATGAAGCTTGCACCAAATGTAGGTAGTGACAGGAGTTGGGTTTGGAATGCCGCTGCAGACGTCAGTGAGGGGGAGCCAGAGGCACAAACTCTTGCCATCCGGTTCGCCAACTCTGAGAGTAGGTCATTCTTTGCCGTGCCTCATCATTCTCTAACTTTTGTAGATGCCAATCTTTTTAAAGAAGCTTTCTTAAAGGCACAGCAAGAGAATGAAGCTATTTTTACAAAATCCGATGCTGTACCTGAAACAGAAGCCCCCGAGGCCTCTGAGGAGTGATATAGTTCACACCCATACTCCCAAAATTGTAGGTCATATGAGTGTGTTCTCAATTCTGCTATCAATAATTAATGTGTGCATAATTGTTTGCTTATCAATGGAAACAATTTTCGTGCTATTTACATCCTGTCTACTTCAGTACATGTAGTAAAGCAAGAGTTTCCGCAACCGCTGCTCCTACAAAAATGATACCCCATCTGCAACACATTATTGAGCCTCCAAATGTTCAGCGACCTTTTGTATTTACTAAAAAATATTAGTAGCCTACCGTTCTACTTGTTTATAAAATCTTAAACATTTAGTATCTGAAGCAATGATCTGAGTATAGTTTCGAAGATGGATTGAACTCAACTGACATCAAGTTCTTGCATTAGCCAGGAATACTCGATGGAGTTAAATCTGGACTGGATGCGGACCAGTCCACGAAATCACTCCCACTGTATTTGAACCGTTTTTTAGCCAGATCAATTTGTGTGTGAACGTGGGACCCAGTTCGAAAATTCCATGTAGAACCTGAGATGAGACTTGGCAAGATAGCTTCCTCGGAGAATCATAAGCTACGACAGAGATATGGCCCTTTTCTCGCGTCTCGGACAGACCATATTATGCGCTGACCTTAATTGACTGAGCCGACAACGGCACCGTTCGCAGCCAAGCTCTCATCCGACCAACACATAGGAGTAACCCGAATCTCTACCCCAGAGCCCACGCCACGAAACTTTTGCAGCAAAGACTCAAATCGGCAGCCGGTTACACGTCAGATGGGGTGGAGCGATTGAAGTGGAGCGACCCGTGGCGTCGATACAGGGACCGTATCACGCGGCTCGCTCGCCTTCGCGGGGGACTTTTCGCGACCATCTGGGGATCTCGGGGAAGATATGCGCCAGAGCTCTCTGGATCGCTCGTATATGATAAGCCGTGGAGGACGAGCGCGATCTACTTGCTCGCCGTTATTGTTGTCAGGGGCCGTCGTCGGACTGTCTTTCCTGCCGCCACTTATTTTTGACCAAACGAACGTGTCGCACCAAAGTCAACCCCTACAAATCTCCTTCCTTTTTGGTATGAGGTAAGCCAGAGTTGACGATACGGGCTGCATCGAGCATGGTATCATCATATGGTGTTAAGATTGAACGATGGGAATGATTTCATTTGCGAGATAAACGAATTTTGGCGAATTACTGCCTCAATTAGTAACCGAGCATTTCAATGTCGGAACATTTGGCAAAATTCGATACAAAAGTCCTGAGACCTATTACATATGTTAAATGAGTAAAAAAACAAATGTCCTACTCGTGAGTCTAATTCAAAATATATGATCGTCGACAACATTTTCTCTCTTTGAGAATAGTTGCCACAATTATACCCTGGGATTCGGTACCTCTTCACAACTACTTCACTATTATTTCCATGCTCAGCACATTGCAAAAGTTTGTAAGGCGGAGTCGAAGCTGTGAAAACGGGCCGAGACTTTAGCCTGCAAGCTCTCCTTATTATCTAATATTTTCTGAATCATCTAGCTGTCGCCATAGCGCTCCAGCTCGTGTTTCGAAGAACACGCGAGATCAAGGATTGGTGACGGGGTGGTTCTATACATATTCTCACAGCCCAAGGCTAGTCGGTGTAAGTGCCAAAGAGATGAAAGTCATATGGCTTTGTCAATATTTTGGGTCTGCTCAGAGATGAAGTTTGATACCACTGAGCTATTCTTCTATTCAGTGTACAATTTTTAACTTCTGTGCCGTGTGCAGACTATGCATGGAGCAGAGATGGACTCAGGTTGGGTGCGCTAAACCCTTAATTTTGACATAGTCTGACTTACTCTCAAAGCTTAAAGCGAGCGTCTTGTGATTATAACCAATATAGTAACTGTTTAAGTGGTCCTGTAGGGTAGGCATCAATGGGAGTGGGATAGAGCTTAGCTTATCATCTCTTCCCCAATTAAAGCCCTATACAACTGCGGCATTATCGTGTAGTGTCAAGACCATTCGACGAACTTCCGATTCGAGGCAAAACTCGGGCCAAATAGAGATCATGAGGCAGTAGAAAAAGAATTGATCACTAATCTTAATTTCCTCAGTCGCAAGTCTCGAGCGTATTCTGACATTGGAATTAAGCCTAACTTGTAGATCTAATGAAGCTGAGCATCGTTTGGGGGAAAGTAATTTCCAACTTATTTACTTTCCAAGCGAATCGATATCAAAAAAGTTCCAACATCAGGAATTTTTCTAATTGAGAGGAAATTATTATTTCTGGACTGACTCGCCGTTAAAAATCATAGGAGATTGATATTCTTTACAAAGAGCTGGGTCGTTCTCGACTAGTGGTCCAGGTACGCGCATGTGTTGTCTTAACATGAATCCTTTTCATAGGAGAAGAGCCCAGCGTAAGACCGTTGTATCTTTTACCCTTGACGAAGCCTATCCTGTACTTATTCCAGCTATTTTTTTAAAAGATTCTTTTGTTAGCTGATGGATCGAAGAAGCTAGAATCATCTGGGATTTCAACCGTTGCTGCGTAATAAGTTCGAAGATTTTCGGTTAGTATGCTTCAAAGAGTATTTAGAGAGGGATATCTGCCCAAAAAATAGTTCGTTCTACCTTTCCCAAAGGGTTGGGTGCTATTAGCAGCTACCAAGAGCTACTAACATCCGTTGAGCGAGATGTTTCTATCCTTGATGGACTGGTGCAAGACCAAGTGCGCCTCTGGATAATCGTGAGCGGTCTACACTCCCCCATTCGTTCCTTGTGAGATCGGGATTGATGTTAGGTATTATCCAGCTTTTGTTTTGGTGTGCTAGAGCTTTGGTGTTTTGCAGTTGACTCTCTGTGGTTGATCCACCCCGACGATCGGAGATGGGTAGGTGTAGGGTGGGGGATGGATAGTAAATATTACGCGTTACCAAGGCCATCAACGCAGAAGACCCCACATTCGCGTTAGCGATGTACATCCATATCTAAGCTATTTGACTAGCAAGCTATTTGGGGGTATCGTCATTTTCAACGAATAATATTAACTCTGCTCTGCTTCCAGAATACTTACGCACACAATGGTGAACGAAGTGAGTAGATTGCCTGCTTAATCTCTAAAGATACTTGGGGGAATGCTGATAAATCCCAGGTGAAACGTTTTATCAAGGTCATCACAGAGCAGCGCAACATGTAAGGTGGCACTCCAAGGAAAACTGTGCCTCTACATGTACTCGAGCTGACTGAGTTCTCAGTGATAAGCCTTCAGAAGTTGAAGGGTTTCCTATGAAAACATGGAACATCGAGATCTACCTCCTTGATGAGTCTGGCAATGAGAGGACGGCCAATTGTTTTACGAAAGCTGTTTATAATCTCCACCCCTCATTCGCCAATCCTGTCCAAAGTATGTTCCCCACGATTGCCTAGCATAACGTGGACGCTAACTTGGAATAGCCTTTACTAGTCCCCCGTTTCGATGTGAGAACGAGGGTTGGGGTGAATTCGATATGACCATCGATCTCTACAGTACTGAAAAAGGTGGAAAAAACACAATTACTCATGATCTTAATTTTGCTAAAGGCCGGTACGAAGCAAAACACCAAGTGACCTTCAAGAATCCTTCCGCCGCACTTCTCAACATATTACGAGAGTCAGGCACCGTCCCAGGCGACGAAAATGGAAAAAAGCTGGGGTCGTCGAAGAAAAAGAAAGGTGTCGATATGGACAAGCTTGCACAAGGCTTGGTTAAACTGGGAGAGGACGACTTATTGCATGTCGTTCAGATGATCCATGACAACAAGACCGAGGACACATACACCAAGAACGATATCGAGCGTAAGTTACACGTTCATACCCAATGGAATTAAATAAAAATACTCGTGCTAATCTCATGCAGAGGGCGAGTTCCACGTTGATTTGTACACCCTACCCGAGACTCTTGTTAAAATGCTATGGGATTTTGTTTCCACAAAAACATGAGCATTTTTCTAGAAAGTCAATGTCAATCTTTATTTCATGGCGTTATTGGGCTCATGATTCAAAAGGATCTTATTCGAGATTTCTCTGGGACAGATCTAGCGTGGCGTAACTGGAGGAAGTTTCTCTTTTGCACACTCCAATACTCAGGGTTTCAAGCTCGCATCCTGACTTAAAATAAACAACATAGCGACACGAAAGCAAAGTTAGTTAGCTGCTAATGTTTGCGCTTTTAAAAACAGTCACAATTTGAAACTGTGAATGTGATACTTTTTTTCGAGCCTGGATGCATTTCATTCTTTCATACGCAGCGGTGGTACCCAACGAAGTGTGGAGATTTTAACACAAATAGAACAGCTGAAACAGACCATCGTCGTGATTATATCCGGGAGGCCTTGTAAGTAAAATTCGCTCCATGACAATATTCCTAGCTGAAGTGACTCCTACTTTAACTTGGTGTCCAAATCTACCGATGGAAGAAATACTAACCTACTCTATTTGAACAACACATTTAGTTCTATTAGAGCGACTATGATATGGCTGAGAAGCCAATAAAAACCAGGTCATCGCAGCAGCGTATACGCACGTGCATTGCGAGCACACACGGCTAAAAGATTACGTGTCGATGGGAATTTCGTCTGGAATTTGGGTGTACGTGGATCCACACAAGTATAGCCAGGGTAGCGATGAACTCATGTGGACGAAATGTCAACGAGACGCGCACCATGTAGATCTGTGTGGTATTGTAGGCACGTGTATGTCAAAGTGAAGCGGAAGTCGAGCGAATTCGGAATGTTTGGGAAAACGTTTCTACAGACATGTAATTATCGTGTGTCGAAGAGAGATGGCTAGCAATAAGGCATACACCGTCATCGCAGCGCCAGTTTCTTTAGACCACGGAAGACTACAGCGGGATGAGAAAGAACTACACGGGCTAACTAACATCGATCATCTCTTGTCGCTGTCGCTGTCGGAGAATCTCAATCAACGCTAAAACTCAATAGAGTAATACTGTCTATCCATGTAATGGGTGTCAGCCCGTGACATGTGCCTGTCCTCGTAGATGTATCCGACGCTTCCGCGTCACACCCGCACCGGGAATTTAGGCTACTCAGTGGCAACGTTCAGGGTATCCATAGCCGGATCAGTTCTATTTGGACTGTTGCTGGACATGGTCGGAAAAGTTTGACACTTTCGTCAGAGGCCTACGTGGTTGTGACGTGGGCGGGCTGCGGACGTGAACCCAGAATCAGCATGTCTGGGGCTTCTCATTTGTCCGTGGATGCTGTCGACGCGTGAGATGCGACGGGAGTTGAACTTGCCTCAGACGCTCAGACCCAATTTCGTCGGTCCCTTCAGGACCTTCAAATATTAGGGTCTGAGATCAAACATTATTTTTGGTATGGGAACTGCACAAAGCTCGATTAGGATAAACTCTATCAACCAGAAGCATAATTTCCACCTCCGTTTTTAAACGTGTGTTCAAATGAACATTTAGTCTGCAGACCAGATAATACCTGGTTTCTCCCAATGATCTCTATCCCCGTAGCATTGTAGAATTTTCTTAAAATTACAATTACATGTCTTCTTTCTGGCTTTAAAAGTAGAGTCGGTCGTATCAATGGTCATACATACTCAGAAAATACCCGACTACATGTAAATACACGTAAATAGGTTCAGATACGTCCCAAAGAAAATACCCGACTACATGTAAATACACGTAAATAGGTTCAGATACGTCCCAAGACAATTGAAAGTCTGATCGGGATTGACGACTCAACTGCGCTTTCTAAATTTCTTTGCTCGAGCTTATCTGAGCTTGGGTCTACAGGCCTGGCCAAAGTAAAAAACGCCGTGCAAAATCCAATGTCGGCAAGGTTGTTATAGAGCTGTATCCATTGGAAGCTATAAAGAATATTATCATCATGAAAGATTGAGCCATTTATGAAGTGACTCTCAATGTATAAACTGAACTGAATAGTCTTGCACGCCGAAACCCAGCTTTTCGGAAGTTTATGAGTGTCCTTGGGCCAGTGGAAACGATCATTACCCCGAAGAACGCACTTATTCGAAAGCTTTAAGGAGAAGTCAATTGTTAATAATGAATATAGTTCGATGATAGATAGATAGATAGGGTAGAATGAATAATCTGTCTCAAAAGATGTCGCAAGCCCACTAGCTCTGGTTGGAGATGCACAGATAAATGTATCCATCACGCTCCAGCTCGATATTTCCTTCAGATATAACCATGTACGGTCATAGCGATCATTACTCGCATATTTCCCGACGCCAAGTCTTTTCCCAATACGAAGTTGAGCTGTCCTATTTCAGTACTGCGGACTGCATCCCGAGCAGTTGATCTCTACGCGTACATGATGCATGCAGTGGAGGTATTAGACAAATGGGTGAACCAACAATGGCAGCCTGACTTTCATGAGGAATACGCGACATTATGCATGTATTTCTCACAGCACTTATTTGCCTCGAGCTGCTGCGACTTAGGCTCAAATCCTAACACCAGCTTGATGATTTCAGTGATTGTTTTTTCGTCGCGATTCGCTCGGAATGAGGCTTGTAGTTGCCGCAGCGATCTCCGATGTGTTGGCCGTCGCCAGCGAGCCGATTAGGCTCCACTGCTTGTCCATCGTCCAGTTACTTGTGCAACATGTGCGTGCCACTTTGAAATCTCAGAGACGGTCAATAGTGAACTTGTTCTGGCTCTTTTTTTGAAAGGCATCGTGAAGTATATATGTATTCAGAACTCTGTGAATAAACACTTGTTTTCGATTTGAGTCATTGATGATCTTTAAATACGATGAGCTTTTCATTGATCTTGATGAGTATATACAGTTGAACCCGGCTAAATGCAAAGCCTCGGTTGTCCAAAAATTTGCACGTGCAGGGGTAGCAGATTATTGATTTTCAGTACGCCAGTAGCCCTGTTAGTGCAAAACTTGTGGACGACCGAGGCTTTGCATTTAGACAGGTTCAACTATTTATCAAAAGATGTGAAGATCTGTTGTGACTGACGTAAATTGGATAAAATTCGCATAATCGCATATGCGATCAAAATGCCAGGAATATTCCTCTAAAAAGGGGCTAAAGCTGCATGGATCAGGGATAATTTGTACATCGTAACTATGGATACCATGATGTTTGTCTAGTAAATACAAGATCATATCTACCAAACAACAGATAAATGTTTGAAGATAAAAATAATAATAATAATAATAACTGGACTTCACTAGCCACGAAAATACTGCCAAAAGATAATATAAATTCTACTCCAATGTAGTTTGCTCGCGATGACCACACTGGCATAAAAAGAATAACAATAACAATAGTCACAATGACCTCTCCCCCTTCCTTCCATCTGGAAATCCTTTCCATATGACCAATTCCGGTACTCCTTGAAACTATCATCATCGTCACAAACAGCTGCTCTAGCATGAGTACTATGTTTAGCATGTAAAGTGCCATGATCAATCCCTAACGCCAAAACCCCTATCCGTAACGATAATGTTATTTACCCCTTCTGTAGCCAAACATGCCCCATACCACAGAGAAACATCCCTTGTTATTAGAAACATGTTTTTGCAACCTTAAGTCCACAAAATCAATAGACAATTTCTTCCTCATGTACCATCCAATTTACACGCTATTTCCCCATCATGACATGCCCCCTTTTCCTACATAAATCCCTGCCATCTAACATTGAGAAGCGAAGCCTCCCTCCAAACGATATGCGCCATTCTCGCGAGAGCAACGTCTGAAGGTACGTAATTCCTTGCACACTGCTAATGCTTCACAAGGCAAAAAGCCGTCCCAAGCAGAGACAAAATCTTGGGCTTAAAAAAACTCTCAGCATTGAAATTTCTCAGCCGCACGTCTCTAAATAGTCCTCTGATAGCTTAAAGCACCTTGACGCGCCTCAGGACCAGTCGCTCCTTAGATGTACTGCAACGCCTCAGCGTCATCGTGAAAGAAACCTGCACAACCTTGAGCTTGCTCTATACCCTTGTGCGAAGCAGTATGAGACTAGAGTCCCAATCACGGGTGATGCTCTTCGTGTGAAAGCCATGATACTCTTTCGTATGATGCCAAAGTCAACAATTACCTCATTCTTCTGCGTTGACGAAGGATAGTTGGCTGGAACATCTACATCTACATGTATTTTTGCATTCTTAGCTTACATGCTGGATAGTCATCTTGTATCACATAAAAAAGTTAAAGTGGGACTCTATTTATCACGTGATACCCACTAAAGGAATACCTTGGGACATGCCTCTCAAAAGTTGGAAAAATGAATATGCCTTTAGCAAGCTTTTACTGTCATCTTTTTTTCGTTTCGGTTGATCGGACTGTCGGAGTTACAATATTTAATCTTACAACAACCGATCGAATGATGCGGTACAACGATATACAGTAGCGTTCAAAATTGTCCAGCCAGATCACAAATTCTGATACTTTTGATGATAACTTCACAACGTGATCTTTAAAATTTATGATTCTAACTTACTCTGAATTATCACTTATTTCTCTACAAGTGGCACTTTTTTTTATGTGAAAAATATGAAGATTGTACATTTCATTTGAGTCTTGGCATCACCAATTCTTTGGCCACTTTTGATCGCATCATTTTAGTACTTGGTGTGACCTCCTTTTGCCTTCACAACAGCAGCGACCCTAGACGGCATACTCTCAATTAATGTTTGGCATGTCTCCCCATCAAGTCTATGGCAAATTTCTTGGGCTCTTGTCCACAGTTCATGCACCCCTTTTGGCGCCTCCTGGTAGCCCCCTAGTCGACGTTTTATCAGACCCCAGAGATGCTCTATTGGGTTCAAATCTGGTGACTGAGATGGCCAAACCATAGTCTTTATACCCCTTGAAGCTAGCCATTCCTTCGTCATCCTGGAGGTATGCTTTGGGTCGTTGTCCTGTTGAAATATGATGTCTGTCCTGGTAACCGAAGGGAGCTGGCTTGCGACATGGTCCAATGTTGGCACCAAACAACTCTCCAGAATTCCCAAGAATTGCTCAGAGTTCATTCTGCTGACAATACGATCCACCTCTCCGACGCCAAACCAAGACATACAGCCCCAAATCATTATATTACCTCCCCCAAATTTGAGTGTCTCCTCAACTGCAGCCGGACCAAGGTCATTGAAACTTCTGCCCCAGAAATGTTTGATTCCATCACTGCCTACCCAGTTCAACTTGGTCTCATCTGAAAATATAACCCTTTTCCAACCTCCAATAGCCCAGTTTTGGTGATTCAACGCCCATTTCAAACGGGCTCTTCGGTGAGATTTTGATAGAAACGGTCTTTTCTTCTTTTTAAACACCTTCAACCCTTCTTCTTTCAGAGCTCTCCGAATAGTAACAAGTGAAATTTTGTTTTCTTTTTCAGTATTTATCAACCTTGCCATTTCTACTGCCGTTTTGACGCCGCCATTGACCATCGAGCGCGCGATGGCTCGCTTGTCCCTTGACGTAAGCTTCTGCGGTCGGCCCACCTTTGGATCTGGTGCTTCAGTAGCCGTAACCTTGCGATAATTTGCGACAGTAGATTTCCCACATCCCACTATTTTGGCAACTTCTCGTGTTGATTTGCCATTATTAAGTAATGTGGTGATTGAAGTAACTTGCTCTGATGATAACTTCGTCATTCTGGTATCAGACTGTAAATACTTATGAGTGATGTATTGACCTGTAATTCTCGATCACAGTTGATAAAATTTTTGAAGAAAAATTGGAGATCTGTTGAAGGTAAAGATGGTTCATTGTTTCTGAAGTTTGAACCTTTCCTTTTAAAAGCAAGTTCAGGCTCCACTATCCATCTTGTTTCCACGAGATTCCAGGTTTTCTGAGTTATCACTTCAAGATTATACGCATTTTTCTCGATCTTACCCTATTGGGATTCATGCAGCTGTGATTCAGTCAGTATCTCATCATCGTGTCTGCTCTTTACTATCCAAATGAAGATAGAGGAGAATTTGATAATTATACTATGCTACAGCAATATCTAGATGCAGAAAAAGAGATATCCACGAAAAAATGGAAGCTTTATGGGAATGTGAAGATTTTCTGGCCTGTGATTCATATGTCCAAGTTTTCGAAACATGCGATCAAAAGTGGCCAAAGAATTGGTGATGCCAAGACTCAAATGAAATGTACAATCTTCATATTTTTCACATAAAAAAAAGTGTCACTTGTAGTAATTAAGTAATGATTCAGAGTTAATTAGAATCATAAATTTTAAAAATCTTGTTGTGAAGTTATCATCAAAAGTATCAGAATTTGTGATTTGGATGGACAATTTTGAACGCTACTGTATATCTACATGTAATGATACAGGGTGTTAATTTGTACGAAACGAATGACGAAGAAAAAGTTTCTTCGTTTGGGACACGCTCTGTAGCCTCGAGGTGCCTTCTCTCTGCCGCCGATCTTTTTGTAGCGAAACTGATAGATACAGTCACGAAGTAGACGTGTGACGTGCTGGGTTCTCTCGGTCAAAAGGATTCTGGCTAAGATGCCTGAATTTAAATATATGATGCGGTGCCTCGAGGACTAAGTACTGTTGTTGCTGGGATCTGGGACGGGATGTAAACCTGTTGCATTAATTAGCTGTTAGGATGATTTGGTGTGAAATTTCATCGACAACTTGCCTTTCCCATCAAGAGCAATTTCACGCACTCGGCTTGGCTTCCAGGACCGTGTTGCTTATCAACACTATGTGTTGATCTTCATCCACTCAAGCCCACTTTCCTAGTACTGCCATGAGGCCCGCACCAAAACATATCTGAAGATATGCAAATAGCACTGACTTGGTCGAGGCTTTCCGCATGTCATTGTTGAACATGAAATCGTGAGCCATTAATTCGACGAGGCCCGTGTAGATGAGGATACCCGCACTTATAGCATCAAATATACCGTTGACTATAAGCACCTCTTGACTCCCGGGAACAAAGTGGTTGTGCATAGCCAACCCCGTGGCGATCGCGATCGGGGTTGTCAGGCCGAAGGATATGCCGAGAGCCCACGGGATCCAAGTTTTTTCACTAGGCCACGGGACATCGGCAAGTCTAGTCCCAAGGCCTAAACCTTCAAAACACTGGTGAAAGACTAACGCAATGTACAGAACGTTAAAGTTATCGTTCGATGTTACGGCTAGAGTTAGACCAATGAACACTGAATGGAAGATGATACCAAACTCAAGGATAAAAATTGACGTCAGTCGGACCGCAAATTGATCTTTGGCATCATTTGTGGCTCCTCTGGACGGACGGGTACGGGTCAATTTACCCCTAGGATCAGAAGTCACAAGCGGTTCAGGTATCAGGTTTCCTAGTTTTGAATTTCCAGACGAGCTTGACGCCTCATTCAACGTCGAGCCAGATGATTCCTGGCTATTGTTCTGTCGAATAGCTGTAGAAATTCAGCAATAAACTTACTCTATCCTATTTTAGACACCCACCCGATTGCAATATAGACTGACTCTCTATCTCTTGTGAAAAATGCAGATGGCGTGATTCCGCATCATCATCATCATCATCTTTTAATCCAAAAGAATCAAATCTATTTACCATGATTTCTATGAAAAACATGGCAAATATTGACATGAGTGCAATCCCCTCTGCCCAGCTATACTCGCTGATTGTGCCAGTTAGACATGGCGAATTCAGTGATTCAACGGCCGGTGCTAGAAGCTATTCAAGTTTTATCAGAATGTTTCCGAAATGCCTGGTGATCAAGAGGAGCTCACGTGTATGAATGCCGTAGCGATGATCACGCCAGTTCCGAAATTTCTCATGAAAGAGAACAGAAAAGGTATTTTCAAGTTTCTTGTTCTCGCAAGTATCAAGGGTAACAAAACACCTAGAAAGCTATTAGACCTCCTTTTCTTACAGACTGTGAACGAGATTTTGCACCTAAGGTTGACCCGATGAAGATTAAAAATATCGAGGATATACGGGTGCCAAGCTTGGAGTCGTCGTAATTGTTACCAGCGTCACAGTCAATGAGCACGGAGGCTAACATGCCGATTCTCGTGGCAAGCCTGGATCTGAAGGTTCCTGGATCTGTCCGAAGGTGGTTTCTCGGAGGTGCAACTGTGCAAGAAAGCTCAGAGGCACAACGGTCACGGAGGGATCACAACGCAAAGAGATAGTCGAGAGATGATGAGAGAGAGAGGGAATTTTATAACGGATCGATATTTATGAGAATAAACTTTGGCTCTCTTACACTTATTGGCAAGCTTTTCTCATTGTACATGAAGCTTTCAGCCACATCTTTTGCTCACCTTAACGGATAAACAGGTACCTTGATGGGGAATCGTTGAAGATGAGTTCAAGTCCACGGGATGAGTTGTGAACATGGTCTGACACATTGTACAACGTGGGAGGCGCGATGATCCGAATTACTTTTCACATGGGCCGTTCGTCAACGAAGTTGTTGTTCATGCATAAATTGGGCCTCTACAGCACTGGTGTACTGAGCTAGAGGCGTCCAATGACGTTAAAAGTATTCGAGGGCTTAATTAATTATACATTTTGTAACGTTGTCTATCAGTGAGCGGTTCAAGAATTTCCTTGGCACTATTTTGCACCACTGATTGGTTCAATGTTTTTCTTGGTACGGCCTCACACCCACCACTAAGTGGTGTAAAACATTGCTCAACGGTTCTTCCCAATCATTTCATGAAATATCTTGCGCACCACCAAGCTCTCGCACCACCAAGCACATGAACAGAATAATGTTCATAGAAAGATGTTTTATTAAATCGCCATGAAAATAAATGAGATCTTTCAAGAGAATATTGAAAAGAACCGCTGAGGAATTTTCGAGCCACTCAGTAGGTTGAACCGCTCACTGATAAAGCATGTTACATCATTTCATGAAGTATCTTTAGTAAGGTGAAGTGACGTACAGAACATAAACAAAATATTAACGTTTAAGCCTCTACTACGATATACTTTTCTATAAGGATATATGAAGTATTATCACGGCAAGAGGTTCGTTCGTAACTGGAGTGCTAAGACTGATCAGAATTAAATCGATATCTCCTCAGGGTCTTTCCCGTCAGCCAAGTGAGTCGCTCAAATAAAATAACTTCATCTGTCACTTTTGCATCAAAAATAATTGCAGACTATGTCTTCAAGTATACGACGATATTTACCACTCAATGGTACTCATTAGTCAGTGTGTTTTTATGGGTCTACTCTAGAGCATTGCTTCTATGTATATTGCTCCATTAGAGAGACCTGGCCGGTATGATGGGACACTCTTATCCTCTTCACTAAAGCTCTCTTCAATGGTACATCATCTTGTTTTCCAGTTCGCCAAATAGACCTTGAGAGCTGCGTAAGTTCATTTGATGAGCAGGCTTTGAAAACATTTCGAAGGCTGCTTAAGCCGCTGACCGATCACTCGGAAGAAGATATATTATCTCGCTGCACCTTTTTTCGGTACTGTAGAGTTGATTAGCGATAGAGATACGTCGATGACGACTTGTTCCGAGTCTACGTATAATCATGATGCGGTGGTCCTGCGCTGCTTCGAATGCATATGAGTAGACATGATGGGACAAAAATTATCTGCTGAATTTTGTGTGCAAGTGGGTAACGGTGATCAGGAGTTCAGGAGTCTGTCAATGTGTTTTTGATGATTATGAGGGATGATACGGGTCGGATGGTGGTGTGGTACACCGTCCGGGCCATTCTCCCAAGTAGAGTCTGGGTAGCCGAGGCACATGCCCCACTTGAGACAGGAGAAAGCTGGTTCGAATCCAGCAAGACCCTCACACCACATTTCTCGCCTGGTCATGTATGTGACGATGTTGAAGGCACACAGGACAGCCGTGGGTGGCTGAAATGCGTTCCTGCGGCAGACATATACGGTTGAGGGTAGAAAGGGCTGTAAGGCACCTGACTTCGAGTTATGTCTTCAAATGATGTTCGGTGTGAGTGCCCCCTATGTCATGTTAAAACATCGCTCCATGTACCGCACCAGGGTCATTCGTGTCATAGCCTGAAGGCTGCATACACAAGAATGATTAAAAAAAAAAAAAAGAAAAAAAAAGAGGGATGATACGTTGTGTGTGTTTGTTATGATATCGCCTTCCAAAGCCAACGAATGTCCGTGCACTGTGAGGTACATGTACATATACTAATTTGGAGCGCAAGCTCAGACTTGCATAATATGTATAAATACATAAGTACATGTACATAAGTGCAAAAGTGCATGTAGCTGGAATAGAAGCGAAATGGAGGTGTTACAGTTAAGGCCACAAACAGGTAACAAAGGAGGATATAACGATAAGGATAAATAGAATAAAGTATACAGAGAGAACAACAATTATATTATAATATTGTGCGTGGGCGGTATTTATGTTAGCGAGATAGTAACTAAGCTAGTATCTAGTCACCTGATCTTAACAGGAGGACTATGCCAGAATGTTCGAGAATGAGGAACAAGATTCCTGTATGTGTGAGCAGATGTATTTAAGGATGTATCTACATCAGGTAGTTAGGTAACTTGCGTGTGTTATCAATCATTCATATTTACTGTTAATTCTATTACTCACTTCATCATTCTGTCTGATACACATCCTCCATCCCTGGTAATAGACATCCTGCTCATCCTCATAACCGACTTTTAAAACAGTGTTGTCAGAGGTGCTGCTGAGAAGACCTGGCGGCGAAGTTGACTCGTGAAATGGATTGAGCCTTGGAGCCTTAGTCGAGCAATTCTCGTGGCGCTGAACTGGAAGTCACTAGGATACTCAAAGCAATTTTTGTGTATTTCGTAATATGTGGAGCAACACAGCTCATTTGTTAGACAGCTAAAGAAAAGATCTTACTATGCATCGTCGTATCACCTGGAATTTAAATCCTGTGCTCTTCAAAAATTTGTCGTCTGGGCTAGACTCGAGCAATATCCGATCCATCCATCCGAACGGTCGTGTACTCCAAGGATGGAACACGCGTCAACCTCTCGTACCGCACCGCACTGCATCCGACGCCTCCGATGATCTGGATACCCGATAGAAGATAGAAGTCGTTGGGACAAACTTTGGAAAGGGGATTGCACATGTCAATTGAAATCATTCTCTTGGGTGACTGTAGGAGAGAAGAATGCAAGGAAAGTAGGATACGGAGAGTGGGAAAGGTTCCCGAAAAAGAAATTTCCACAAAGAATCCCCTACGTCGACAGAGCGTTGTGCGTACTCAGACCTCAATCAACGAAAGATGGTATTGTTGTCCGCCATCTGTGCATGTGTGAGTTGGAAGTACAGCAAGAAACGAGGCTTGTGTGAACACGTCTCACGCGATTGCAAAAGACGGGACAATGAAGCATACTGAAGTGTTTGAGGTTTTTACGTGTATTTTTCCTTAAGCAGGACTTTATGGCCGAAGTCTCAATATGTGTAACTATGTTCATGGTGCTGGCGAAGGCGTCTTTAGTTTGAGTGTTCCGGTGTCAAGAGTTAACATTCTTGGTTCGAGCGACTGAAAGGAACGCTTTCTGACTTCTTCCGCCCCCAAAATGGAATTCTCAGATGCCTGGCTGCACATTTTCCGCGGACCTTTATATATAACAACAAAATCCTACCAGTCCAACCAAAAGCCCATGAGAAAGGCACAAAGACCGATCCATTCGCCACGCCCACGCCCACAATGATATCATGGATGACTCCGGCACAATCAAGGTCTGGCCCGAAAATTACATGTATCATTTTGGTCGTCGTTTAGGCTCATTTATGTGTTCATATGTTTGTTGTCTTGAGATTTATGTGGGGTTTCGTGATAACTTGGCGTTTGTGATTCAAACAGTTTTCAAACGTATTCACTGGGTTGTAAATATCTCTTGAGGCCGTCACTTTTGATCAAGGATCAGATGATAGAGATGAGACAGGAGACAAAGAAAATAGTAGGATATGCATATATAAACATCTTTTGGTGGACTTCAATTCAACGTGATTCTTACACAAGACTTTTGATTACAGAGATAAATATTCTGCTGAATCATATCAAGTTTTTTTCCTTGATTCTTATTGCCAGAGTCACATATGTCACGCCCATCGTGCAGACCTCGTCGACACTACCATCTACTTAACGATGGATCTGATGAAGAACGATCTGATATGGATCTTATGACCGAGGAGGAGGATAATGCAGCGTCAGTTGATTTCAATACTGCTCCAGTATCGCCGGGCTTAGCCATGAGCAAGCACAAATCTCCCATGTCGTGAAATCCAACGTAACTCATCAGAATCCCAGTCCAATCTCCATCATTGACGCTAGAACTCGCATTTTCGAACGACGATATCCTGCCTTCCGCCTCTAATCCATTAACAGTCTCGAACACGTGGCCGTCAGTTGAAGGGTCTCGAAATTGTAGCAAATGGGTTCAGGATCATTTTCATTCTATAGAGATTGATGAGCCATGGGTGAGTAAAAGAACAAAAAAAATGAATTTGAAAGACCGGATTATCAGATGCAAATTTAAGAAGGATGCGCATGGAAAAATATGTGAATTGCAGACATCAGAAAGTAAAAGACAAGGAAGCACATCAAATATGCAAATGCATCTTCAAAAACATGACATTACAAAAGAAATTTCTGATACGCCAGCCAAGCGAAACACTTTCAGCACAAACTCTCAGTCATATAAAGAGATCAAAGAGCAACGTACCCTGATTTTTTTACTACAGACATTGGAGCCATTTTCTTTGGTCGAGGAACCTTCTTTTCAACGGCTTGTATTTGAGATTGAGGAACAGACAGTCAGGTGTAGACAGATAGTCAAGAAGTTGATGCTACAGGGATTCGCAGAAGAGAAGCATAAACTGAAGTAGATTTTGTCAGTTAGTTGCACCAAAATTGCCTTATCTTTTGATATTTAGACAAGCAAAAACCTCTATAGTTTGCTCGGTCGTATTGGGACGTGGATTAGCCCAGATTTTGAACACAAAGGAATGCTCCTAGATTTGGAAGAAATAAACCACGAACATCCAGGAGAAAAATTGCTGAAGTTGTAATATTGACAGTGAACGAGTTGGATCTTGCAGAAAACGTAACTTCTTTTACTGTTGATAATGCTGCTAATAACTCTTCGGCATTGACTTATCTTGTTGACAAATTAGCTCCTTTGAACACAACAATCTTAGATTCAAATACCCATCTAAGGTGTTTAGCACGTATTTTAAACCTGATACCCAAAGATATATTAGTTGTGCTTAAAACTAGACACATTTCCAAAGGGAGGATTTGATGTGATAAACGGGCAACAGATGAATGAAGTAGGTAGTTTACTCACTTCGTCTGCAATCAAAAAAACTCAGATTTCCAACGAATATTTTAAGTAACTCATCCACTTCGTCGCCAATCGAGAAAATCAGTTGTCTCGCACTTTGGATTGATAGGAGCCCTCAACGAAGAAAACAGTTCAAAGATTTATGTCGTATTCATGGGCTATCACCAAAAATGATTCGGTACGATGTTGATACGAGATGGAATTCAACATACAGAATGCTTGCTGACGCTGTTTCATCCCGTGCACAAATCTCTGCTTTTCTCTTCGTGCTAGTCGATCTTTTTTCTCTAGCTGAAGAAGATAAGAGTGAGGTCAATCTCATCGTGGAGCTACTAGGAAGAATGCAATCATACACGGATGAGGTATCCAAGCGTGAAAGCAAAATTAACCTAGCAATACCGATTTACTTCGAGCTCCACGACTACCTCGATGAGCTCGTAACTGGATCTGGCAAATATCAGGATGTACCCAGCAGCCTTCGATCTGCATTCTTAAAAGGACAGAAAAAATTTAAGAAATATTTCCTAGAGGCAGATAGCATCGACGCTTTTGATAGATCGACGATGCTTGATCCACGACTTAAAGGATAATTTTTCATCGAGAGTCTGAGAGAAGATGATAATTCGGGGGTAATGATTGTAACAGCAATGCAAGAGAAAATGAAAACACTCTTCGGGAACCTTGAAAATAGGAATTCGAGCATTGTACATGATGGAGTCTCATCAAGCGATGATAAAAAGACCATCCAGATGAGAATGCAAAGACGTATGGGGAAATTTCTAAACTCTTAATCTTCTATTGACCGCTACTTCAACGAAAATCCCATCTCTTACACCACCGCGACAGAATCTAAAGATTGGGTCTTGAACAGTGCGGTCTGCGAGAGACGGGTTAAAAGGCGCGAGAAGAGGTCAAAAAGCCAGCATTCAACGAGCTTGGCTTGCTTTCACAAGAAAAAACAAAGAATGAATTATGGAAGATGGAAGATGGAAGATGGAAGATGGAAGATGGAAGATGGAAGATGGAAGATGGAAGATGGAAGATGGAAGATGGAAGATGGAAGATGGAAGATGGAAGATGGAAGATGGAAGATGGAAGATGGAAGA
>JAKRRZ010000178.1:0-29090 GCA_022627015.2 Podosphaera aphanis
GAACTCGTGACGACTCTTCACGCCAATTCAGATGCTGTTCGCTCCACCAGATTCGGACCACACGATGATTTTCTGAAAGCGGGGGGGAGCTATGTGGAAGTCGCCGCTCGTGACCTCGTTTTCTGAGTGCATTCCGAATAGCAAATAGCGTATTCTTCGGCACTCGAAAGACGAAAGTGGAGAGTCAGTGGAGAGTCAGTTCAAGAAGCGACATTTGCCTAGTTTCTCGCGAAGAACAAACAAATGCTTCAAGCTCATCAACTTGGGCTGAGCTTAATTGCTGTGGACGTGCTGTCCGAGTTTGGGGTGAGGCACGACCAGATCTGACCGTATTCTGAACTTCAGAGATTGTGACTTTATGTTGATCTGCTATTTCTCTATTAGAGAATCTGGCTCCGCAGAGTGCGAGTATTTATATGTAGTTTATTTATGGGTAAAGTTTTCTTATAGCTGAATTCCTGTAATTACCTGCAATCTTTGATCTCGAGTAACATAGGGCGCAGGTCTGCTAACAGGTGGAGTAATTTGAGTATTCATTCTGCTAAGGTTTTTGTTAGCAATGAGGTACATTTATCTATTTGATTGGAAATTACATGTTTGTATTGAACGAATGAAACTTATTGCATTTTCTATCGCGCTAAAGATTTGGTAAAGTTTGTGTAATGAAAGAAAATATTGTTACAGATGTTTAGTGAAAACTGAGGTCAGCGAATATAAACAGTACCGAATCTGGTAGAAACGAGTGGAAAAAGATGCTTTGCAAGAAATGAAACTTGGCACAGAAAATTATGTAATAGTACTGGGATGCCCTGTTTTAGGGACTTCATCGTGCCTTCACCGCCTGCTGTTTAAGGCTAACAAACCCCCTGCACGCCAGCCCATGCCGATTAAGCGAAAACTTCACTTACCCTTGACCACCTGTAGCATATCAAAATAACCAGGCAGAAAAGTTTTTACATGGGGGGGGGGACTTCCCATATCCAAAAGGGGGGACTGCGTATATCACGACTCCAGTCCCTGAGATATAACATACAATCAATCAATTTAGTCAACCACAAATACTACTGTACGTACAGTACCAAGCCCAACTAACAAAATAAGCATTAACTTCATGTATATAAACAATAATTTAATGTAAAGAAACATGAAATTAATGTTTTTTTCTCGAGGGTTTGTGGTGATACCCTGCTCACTCTTACCTGTTCATACTCGTTCTATCGTCACCGCCAGGGACTCATAAGTAACAACTTACAAGTCAGTTTCATTGCACTACATCCGAACTAATAACTGTAACAACCTCGGCTATCTAGTGATTGCTGTCGGTTATCTACATGTATACATATACCGTCGCACTTCTCTTACAGCAAGCGAAAGAAACTTTTGCATGTAAATAGATAGTGCTGATTTGAAATATGGTTAATATATAGGAAGGTAAGAAAGTAGGGGCAACGGCACAGCACACGAGTCCCACTTTCTCACATTGATGGTGGTTTGGATGGTGCGTGGGGCTGAGCAGTCGCCAACATCCACAGATATTTCTCTCGTACGATAAATTTATCTCCTTAGGGTGATGCCTGAAAGGCGCACGAGAGCCTGTCGAGAAATGGCCATCCACGCAAGAAGTTATGAGGGATTGGAAAGAATCCCGATGTCGTTGCGCGTGTCGATGGACAGAGTCCGCGCCTGCTACTGCTGCGCGGTCGCTACAGCGAAATTTCAACGTCGGCGACGAAAAATTAGTTGCGGTATCGACGGGAAGGGGTTGAGATCTTGGGCTTATGGTCACTTTGGCCCTCACCACCACATCCTTTGAGCGTTAGACCCCTTTTTTCGTGAAACTTAGCATCATCCAGCAGGATATGACTAGTTCATACGGAGATGTTGAGAGGCCGTCGTGCAGATACTGTAGGTCTAGAGATAAGAATGATTTTTTTCTGTCATTAACTCTACACAACAATTGGGTTATGCCGCGCTACACATCCGACTTATCCACTTACGCTTTATTCTCGCTTAATTCCATGAGACCCGCCCCCACCAAATAGAGACCCAGACTTGATACGCTGAATGACTTGAAATACTGATAATTTCGGGTGAGTGAGTGACTGAAATGATCTTGCAGAGCACCAAGACGAGGGTAAGTCAAACTCACAAAAGTCCCAAACTTTGTCTATTCGTCCATTCTGCGCCAGCAGTTCAAAATCAACACCGTGAAAGAAGAAATCGGGGTTTGGGCCTCCTAATTATACATCATGCCAATGTTACCAGCTGTTGTTCGCCTTACTCCATCTTCACTACACCACCTAACGCCTTTAATGTAGCCACAATTTTCTCCGCCTCTTCCTTAGCCACACCTTCCTTCATGAGTTTTGGCGCACTCTCGACAAACTTTTTACTATCTACTAAGCTCAATCCTAACAAGCTTTTGATTTCCTTAATTATTTTTGGCTTGGCCGCTGCATCGAAGCTTTCTAGCTTTAAATTGAACATGGTTTTTTCCTGTTGAGCAGGTGCAGCTTCTTCCTCTTCAACTGGGGCAGCAGCAGGGGCGGCGCCCCCTCCTGCAACAGCAAAGCCACCCATTGGAATATCGGGAATGTTAAGACGCGACTATTGGTAGAAGAATGATGTTAGCGTTCGATCATCCATATAATTTAAATAAAGTAAACAGACCTTTAAACTAGCAACTAAATCTGCCGTCTCCAATAGCGTCAATTTGCTAATTTTATCCACAATCTCAGATATCTTTGGGCTGTCTGCCGCTTTAGTCACATTTGATCTTCTGCTTTGTTGACTTCCGTATGGAAAAACGCTCCGGCTAACGACACAAACTGGCCCTGAACTGCGGAGCGTCCGCAGTGAGGTGCGAGCCGCAATGTGACAAGTCGACGACATCCTATCTTAAGGCTTTAGAGATTGGCTGAATAAGGCTCCTGGCGAAGCGTCTGGCTTAGTGTCGTAGGCGTCGCTTGCAGTTGTACGGAGATTCCTGGTCGCAACAGATCACACCGGAGCGGAATATATTTAATCCTTATGGACCCAAATTTATTTTGCGCCCTCGTCGCGTTCAGCCCGTCGTAGATACTATCAGATTCTCTACTTCGCAATGGACCTCGACGAGCTTCTAGAATTACAAGATAATAGGCGGATACCCCAGGAGCTATTCGAAATGATACAAGGGCTTATTCAGTCGCAAAGTTCGCCTTTGTTTCTTGAAGACTTTGCAGTAGCTGCATTACAGCCACAACTCACATTAAGCCTATTTACAAGATTCGAATACATCTTCGCTGATGCTTGCGCGCGATGGATAACGAGAGATTCAAGAGGGAGCGACATCATTTCGGCATTTGCGCGGATATTACCCTTTGCGCCGCATCTCGGAGTTTTTTTGGAAGCATATTTCGTATCTAAGCGCGAAAGAGGTCAGCGAGTGGAATCACTACTTCTGGATTGTAGCGAGGACAACAATATGGATACCTTGCAGCTTCAACGGTCTCTTCTTGCGATGTGGAGGCTCCTTAATGTAGACAGTCAAACATTCGCTAGCATAATTGAAATTTCGAGGGTCCAACGCCTCCTACGACATAATAATCTGGCTGTAAAATATCTGGCTATACGTGTAATTTCTCAATTTTACTCTGCTACGGATTTCAAGCTGGAGGAAATGATTGAAAAATATGTCGGCAGGAAGAAGGTTATCCAGGGAGATTTTGATGGGAGTGAAAAGGATTTAATTTTTTTGAGTTTATTCGAGGAAAACAGGATGGAGAAGGTCAGAAGTTCGAGATCCAAATTAAAAAAGCTTGGGAACATAGAGCCTGATGTAGTCAACATGGAAAATTTAACTTCACTCGTTCTCCGAAGAGGCAGTATAATCCTTCCTCGACCCGAAGGACCTCCTAGTGTACCATCGTCTATTGTAACAACATCAACGACATTAAGGAATATGGAAAAGTTTGGATCTTGCCTCCTCTCGAGCTCGCCAGTTCTTTTACATGGATTAGCTGGCTCGGGGAAGACTTTGCTGGTTAACGACTTCGCTAGAGAGCTTGGATTTGAGTCAAATATGATCACTCTTCATTTAAACGAGCAGACGGATGCAAAAATGCTCATCGGAATGTATACAACGGGATCTACCCCGGGATCTTTTGTATGGAAAGAAGGCGTTTTGACTACAGCAGTTAAGGAAGGTCGGTGGGTCTTTATCGAAGATTTTGATCGTGCGCCAAACGAAGTTATCAGTGTAATTCTACCTCTTATTGAGAAGAGAGAGTTGCTTATCCCTAGTCGTGGTGAAATAATAAAAGCAGGTCGTGGGTTTCGTCTTCTTGCCAGTATCCGAACATCGCTTAGTACAACGGGGCAAGAAAAACCTTTATCTCCTCAAATGCTTGGTGCCCGACTATGGCAGCGTGTACTTGTTGAGATGCCCACTCTTGATGAATTTCGACAAATTATTGACGAGATATATCCCATTTTGCACGAGTTTTTGCCTGGTATTATTAAAGTCTACAATAGAATTCAAAATTTCTCAAACAAATCGACAAACAAAGTTTCATCGGCATCCTTGCTTGGTAGAATAATCAGTCCACGAGATCTTATGAAGTGGTGCAGAAGACTTGAAGGAGTCTTACTTTCCAGCGGCTCTAAGACTGGCCGTGAAGCAATCAATGATTCCACACGATACGAAATGTTTCTCGAAGCTATAGACTGTTTTGCCACCAGTTTGCCGACATATGATTTACGGAAAAAGATAATCCTATCCATTGCTGAGGAGATGTGTATTGATCCTCAACGGGCCGAATATTTTATTAGCTCTCATGTTCCCAAATATGAAATTCATGAGAGTTGGTTAACGATCGGGAGAGCACGCTTGGAAAAACGTGCTCGTGTCAAGAAAAATAGCAAGTCTAGACCCTTCGCCAATACTTCGCATGTTAAACGTTTACTTGAACAGATAGGAGTTGCAGTGAGTTTTGCGGAGCCAGTACTTCTTGTTGGTGAGACAGGTACCGGTAAAACCACTGCAGTCCAGCAGCTTGCAGATTGTTTAGGAAATAAGTTGACAGTTGTGAATCTTTCTCAACAGAGTGAAGTTGGCGACCTTCTCGGGGGCTATAAACCAGTCAACGTGAGAACGCTCGCTATGCCATTGAAAGATGAATTTGACGAACTCTTCTCTTCCACTGGGCTTTCGGCGACCAAGAATCAGAAATATCTAGAGCTATTGGGAAAATATATTGCTAGAGAACAATGGCTAAAAGCTACAAAACTATGGCGAGAGGCTCCAAAGATGTTTGATCAGTGTTTATCAACTCTAAAAAAAGAAGCTGAGCTGCCTATTTTGAAATCAGCTTCAGAAAAACCACCGAAAAGACGAAAGGTAATATCGAGACTACAAGCATTGTTAGATCTCAAACCTCAGTGGGATAGATTTTCTGAAAAATTAGATCAGTTTAGTCTCCAATTAGCTTCTGGAAGCTCCAAAGGATTCGCTTTCACATTCATAGAAGGTAATATCGTGAAGGCTGCTAGAAATGGTGATTGGGTACTATTAGACGAGATAAATTTGGCCTCTCCGGACACTCTTGAAAGTATCTCTGGTCTTTTGAATAGTCGACTAGGCAAGGGTGCATCAATTCTTCTCTCAGAGACTGGCAATCTAGAAAGAGTTCACGCGCATCCCAATTTTAGAATTTTCGGTGCCATGAACCCGGCTACAGACGTTGGAAAGCGTGATCTAGCTCCAGGTATTCGCTCAAGATTTACAGAAATCTACGTCGACAGCCCAGATAGAAACTTGGACGATTTGATTTGTGTCATTAAAGCCTACTTAAAAGGATGTTTGATAAATGATGCCAAAGCTGCCCAGGACTTAGCTGGGCTTTACTTAAATACGAAGCGTCTCACAGATGAGAAGAGATTAGTCGATGGAGTCAATCAAGTCCCACATTACAGCTTCCGTACTCTGACAAGGGTACTTAGTTATGCTATTGACGTTGGCCCTCTCTACGGCTTGCGCAGAGCGTTATTTGAAGGATTTGCCATGGGCTTTTTAACTCTACTTGACCGTGATTCAGAAAAAATGCTGACGCCGCTCATCGATCATCATCTCTTAGGAAGTCATAAAAATGTAAAGGCTCTCTTATCGCAGAATCCAAAATACCCTGAAGATGGAAAACAATACGTTCCCTTTATGAATGTAAAAAAAGACCGCCACTATTGGCTCCTTAAGGGGCATGAAGCCTGCGAAGAGCAGCAGCACTACATAAGGACGCCATCCGTCGATCGAAATATGTTAAATTTAGTTCGTGCGACGTCAACTAGAAGATATCCAGTGCTTATTCAAGGTCCTACGTCCTCGGGGAAGACAAGCATGATCGAATACTTGGCAAGACGCACGGGAAATAAATGCGTTAGAATTAACAATCACGAGCATACAGATCTACAAGAGTACCTCGGATCCTACATCTCTGGGACTGATGGCCAGCTTAACTTTGAGGAAGGTCTTCTGGTTCAAGCTCTTCGTCAAGGGCACTGGATAATTCTTGACGAGCTCAATCTTGCGCCTACTGATGTTCTTGAAGCCTTAAATCGACTGCTTGACGATAACCGAGAGCTACTTATTCCAGAAACTCAGCAAATCGTTCGTCCCCATGAGAATTTTATGCTTTTTGCGACACAAAATCCACCCGGGCTCTATGGCGGGAGAAAATTTCTATCACGAGCCTTCCGAAATCGGTTTCTAGAGCTTCATTTTGATGAGATCCCTGAAGATGAGCTGCAAACTATCTTACAAACACGATGCAAAAATGTGGCACCTTCTGATTGTGGCAGAATTGTAAAGGTATACGAAGAGCTTTCAAAATTGCGTCAGTCAGATCGTCTGTTCGAACGGAAAGAAAGTTTTGCCACATTACGAGATCTTTTTAGATGGGCTTTCCGTGCGTATGAAACTCGTGATCAGCTTGCTATCAACGGATACATGCTACTGGCGGAGCGAGTACGTAATCAAGAGGAACGCAATGCTGTGAAAGGAATTATTGAGAAAGTTATGAAAGTTAAAATTAATCCAACAGAAATTTACCATAATTCGTCACCAGAAATTCAAGCTTTCGATGCGACTTCTAACTCTCATGGAGTTGTTTGGACTCAGGCTATGCAGAGGCTGTACCTCCTCGTTGCTCATGCAATCCGTAATAATGAACCAGTCCTTCTTGTCGGGGAAACGGGTTGTGGAAAGACCACGGTGTGCCAAATGCTAGCTAGTGCTTTTGCTAAAGAACTACGTATCGTCAACGCACATCAGAACACGGAGACTGGCGATCTAATTGGTGCTCAGAGACCTGTAAGAAATCGGGTTGGGATTATGGAGAATCTCAAGAAAGATCTTCTTACAGCATTAAGTGAAGCAGGGCAACCGGTTTTTAATATTTACGACCTCAATAATTTACTTGAGCTTTATCAGTCACTACCAGAAGCTATTCTCAAAACCTTACCTTTGGAGCTCAAAAAACAAATTGAATCTGGCATATCTAAAGCAAAAGCTCTTTTTGAATGGTCTGATGGTAGCTTAGTACAAGCCATGAGGGAAGGACAATTCTTCCTTCTTGATGAAATCTCTTTAGCAGATGATGCTGTTCTAGAAAGACTAAACCCAGTTCTCGAAACTGAACGAACGATTCTCTTAGCTGAAAAGGGTGTAGGAGATTCCTTTATCCGGGCTCTCGATGGCTTTCAATTTTTTGCAACCATGAATCCTGGTGGCGATTATGGGAAGCGAGAACTCTCTCCTGCCTTGCGCAATAGATTCACGGAAATATGGGTTCCTTCACTATCGGATCATTGTGACATATCGCAAATCGTGGAATCGAAGCTCAAACAAGAATTTAGGATATTTTCTGAACCTATGGTACAATTTGCTGAATGGTTTGGACAAAAATATCGATCTGCATCGGTCACTTCTATCACAATTCGAGATATACTTTCTTGGGTTAAGTTCGTGAATGAGTGTGTTCTACCCGACCCGTATTTCTGTGTTGTACAGGGTGCATCAATGGTCTATATTGATACGCTCGGTGCTAATCCCGCTGCACTATTGGCAATCGATACCCAGAACATCAAGAAAGAGAGAGAAATTTGCTTGCAGCGATTGGGAATGCTTCTCAAATGCGATGTCACACCTCTATATTATAAATCAGTTGATATAGTTAACGAAGATAATCGCCTTATCATTGGAGATTTCTCAATCCAAAAAAAACCGGACTCAAACCCGGATCTTGAATATGTCTTTGAGGCACCAACAACAAAACTCAATGCTATGCGAGTCATTCGGGCTCTACAAGTACCCAAGCCAATTCTTATCGAGGGAAGTCCTGGTGTCGGCAAGACAACGCTAATAATTGCTCTGGCTCGGGCCTGTAATCAACCATTGACTAGAATTAATCTTTCCGAGCAAACTGATCTAATGGATTTGTTTGGTTCCGATGTCCCTGTCGAAGGAGCGGAGGCGGGAACCTTTGCATGGCGTGACGCACCTTTTTTGCAAGCGATGCAAAGAGGTGACTGGGTTTTGCTTGACGAAATGAACCTTGCTTCTCAGTCAGTTTTAGAGGGGCTCAATGCATGTCTAGATCATAGGGGAGAAGTCTATATCTCGGAGCTGGACCAAACGTTCAAGCGCCATCCCAATTTCTCCGTCTTTGCTGCTCAAAACTCTCATCATCAAGGTGGAGGCCGAAAGGGACTCCCAAGCTCATTTGTTAATCGCTTTACCGTTGTGTATGCTGACTTGCTCCGAGACGATGACTTACATTTAATATGTAAACAACGTTTTCCAGAAGTATCCGCTGAAATTATTGGTACTATCATCACTTTTGTCTCGCGCCTCGAAGATGAAATAATCCAAAAACATACCTTCGGTTTTCAAGGTGGACCTTGGGAGTTTAACCTCCGTGATGTTTTGCGCTGGCTGCAGTTACTCACATCAAAACAATATCTTTTAGAAACTGCACAGCCTTATGATTTTCTGAATATCATTTTCCGACAACGTTTTAGGACTACTAAAGATCGCCTTGAAGTTGATAGGATTTTTGCCGAAATATTCTCCTTATCTAGTCCGTCTCGTCACTTTTTTCATACTACTAACGCTTCAGCTTACCAAGTTGGAATCGCGCATCTTCCGCGCGGCCTTCTGGGGCAGAAAACAAAATTGACAGGTCTGGACTTTACGAATCGCCTCCCCGAGATTGAGTCTATCATGATCTGTATTCAAAAAAGCATTCCTTGTATATTAGTTGGATTATCTGGCACTGGTAAGACTTCACTCTTACAGCACATCGCAGCTATCACAGGTAACGAGCTTGTATCTTTTTCACTCAATTCAGATATCGATACTATGGATCTTGTCGGTGGATTTGAACAGCTTGACCCTCAAAGAGCCGCAAGCACTTTTCTTGAAGAACTAGCAAATGATTTTAGCCAAAAACTACTCTCTTTTCTACCTGCCGAACTACCCGAGGAAATAATTATTTTCTTAGACAGACTTAAAAGCAACGAGCCGCTCTCACCCCAACTGTTTCAGACACTGGCAAAACAATTAAATCATCTCGAGGCTAAATTCACCCACTTAAACTTTGAATATTTTGCTCAACGGTGTCAAAAATGTTCGGAAACATCATTGACATTAAAAAGTGCTCGATTTGAATGGATTGATGGAGTTCTCGTCAAAGCTCTTGAGCAAGGTAGGTGGCTTGTACTTGATAACGCTAACCTCTGCAGTTCTTCTGTGCTTGATAGGTTAAATTCTCTTCTTGAACCGAATGGCCTATTAATTATCAATGAGCACTGTGGCCCAAATGGCGAACCAAAAATCGTCAAGCCGCATCCCAATTTTAGAATCTTTTTAACAATGGATCCGAGATTTGGCGAGCTTTCAAGAGCTATGAGAAATCGGGCTGTTGAGATCTACCTTGAACCTTTATCTAATCCTGCCTGTATGAACTCCCTAACTACTATCCCCGAGGCATCCATGCAGAGGTTTCGCACATTTTCTCAGTCCCTAAAACAGAATGATGGTAGAAAATTTCATCTTCTCTCTTCAGTTGCTATTGATAATCTTTCTTGGTCTGACCTATCACTCCTTCCTCGTTTTATTGCATCTCTGGACCACAGAGAATCGATCGAACTGGTCCCCTTATGTGAAGCTTATATGGCTATTCTCAATGAATCAGAAAATGAAAGGATAAGAAATTCAATTTGGGAATTAATTAGCGTATTTAATAACCAGGTACCACTGGACGCACAGGTTAGTGACCGTGCTGTCCTATTTTCTGCTCTTGTGCTGATAGCATCAATAAAATCAGATATTTCACCCTCTCCAGAACTCGCCAATGGTTCCTGTGATTGTTCACTCTCACAAATCAGAAAGAATATATTGGCTTGGCTCAGTCATAGAGTTTATTCTAGATATTACAGCTGGAAGTAATGCACTACACAACCAAGGAACTAACCTTCACGATTTTAAATTAAGCACAATGAACCGACTACAGCGCTCACTCGTCAAGAAACGAGTATCTATAGTGGCTAAGGATTCTACAGCTAATGCCGCAGATTTTCTTGATGTGACCCTAAATTCGCTGAGATGTTACTTACAGCAAAATCAAACGCTCAATACAGACCAATGGGTTACTTTGAAAACAACTATCGTTGGCTTACTAAGGTACTGGTGGGAGACATATGAGCTTGTCACAACGGCAGTGTTCGAGGAAGCTAGTTTCCAGGCACACCTCGCCATCGGAAAAGATCTGCTTTCAAGTTTCTCGAGTCGTAATTTAACTGCCGTAAAAATATTCAAGGATGCGCTAGAAAAATACTTCTTTTCTGGATTCAACCTCACCACAGGCTTGAGCATGGAGACTATGTGGAAGAAACTCCGTCCCAGACCTATACCCAACTTAAAAATATTTGAAAACTTGATGAAGATGGAAGACTTGGCTACGCGTTTCGATACTTTGAGTTCGAGAGCCTCATGTTCGATAGAAAATAAGGTAAATATTATGGACTCGCTGGTCAGAGCTTACAGGCATGTCATAGCTTCAAATGTGGATAGCACAGCGCTCACAGCTTTGTTGACCAAAGAGATAAAGGCTTTAGAAGATAATATTGATAGAAATCAAAGCGCCCAAGTTTCATATTTCCAAATTCAATTTGAAGCCATTCGACAATGTCAAATACTGGAGAAGATGTGCTTAAATACGTTCGAAGACGACACTGACTTTGAAACAATAATTTTATCTGGCCACTCAACGGCTTCGCTCATGAAAATGAGCGCTGTGACCTCGACCTCGAAGTCTCTTCAGATGATCGAGTTATTATGGGGTGCCAGTGGTGACCTTCATCCTGCTTCTAATACACTTTTGTCGAGCCTCCTTAATTCATTGAAATATGTCGGAAATATTCAGCTTAAAAGTCTAAGACTGCTGGAGTCCGAACTACCGAGTATGGGTCAAAAGCTTGCTATATCTAGCTCAATGCTATGTCGCGATAAACTTATTGATCTGAACAAAGTATTGACTCAGCTCATTCAAGATATCGTCGCAACTCATGGCGAGCAGGCCTTACTTTATTGGAATGCTATATGCCTTGAAGGATCGATGCCAAAGGCTTTAAATGATAGCATAGTAGAGCCTCACCTGAAACGAGTCATTCAAGATCATTTTATTCTCTCTGATCGGTTGATTAAGACAGCAGAAAGTCAACTATCAATAGCACTCCAGTCTTCGGCTCTTGCATGGATTCATTTTGCAGTCGGCTGCATTATACTCTTCGTCCCAAATAGAGCTTTTGATCCTGACAAGAGGCAGCGATTAGAATTACAGCGACATACTTCGACAAAGAATTGGATGTTACAGAAGCTAGATGCTCTACAAACTTTCGAACGGTTCTTCTCCGGGCAAAGTTCGAATTTGAGATGTCAGCTGCTTGAGAATGACCTCTCAAGTTGGGGGGAATTTCCTGAAATCTTACAAGATATTTATAGACCTGAGGTATCAAAGATAGATCAGTTACAAGGAGAATTCAATAATCTTTTGAAAATTGTTCTCGAATCCGATGTCGTAGTGAATATTACGGAAGTTTTTGACAGTCAAGAAAAAGGCGATATACAAGTGCTTTCACTTCTTCAAAGCAATGTCGACCAAATTATTCGGAGAATTTCTAATGAGTTCCAGGCGTACAGTGACCTTGTTCAGCCGGTGAAAAGTATGTTACGATGCTTACAAATTGGTCTCTCCCTCGCAAAGATCGATAGGTCCTGTTCATCAAACCAAAATGAATATTGTCTGAGCCTCGCGAGAAGTACACCTTTTATGGGAGGAAGTGGAAGTCTTCCATCGGAGGAGCTCGTCGAAACGCATCCTATAGAGTATTTAGCTTTAGCATCCACTCACATTTCGATTGATTCTCGATATTTATCTAGAACAGATGCTCGAAAGTCTCTACTCAAGGCAGTGCAAAACTGTTACAATCAGTGGAAGGAACGATTAGAATCTGATCGCCTTGACCACGAGTCGAAATCTGGTTTGTATCGGTTTCGTGGAAGCGCAGAAGATGAGGATGATTTTGAAAAAGAACAGTTTGATGAGATCTTTCCTTCGTATGATGAAGAAGAAACTCAACCTGAGGTAAATCCAGCGACTTTGGAATCCCGTGAGACGGCGATAAAACTCGCTAAAGTACACGCTGAAATATTTACTGGAACCACTCGACCTGTTGATAGCCTGAAATGTCTAGTTAGGGATTTTTCGATATATATTGGTCTGGATCTCAGTACTCATTCTAGTGTTGTTGATCAAGGCATGACATCCGTCCTACTCCCGGGATGTTTTCTTCACTTAGATGATAAGATCAAAGAGTTGAATTCCCTAGTTAACAAAGCTTCGTATAATTTTTATACCGATCCAAATTTGCCGGAATGTAGGAAACTTGTCATTCTCACTCAAAAGATTCAAAATCGTTTTCATGAGCTTCAAGCTGTCGATGATATTGGACATATGCAGCCTCTTGAAGATGTCTTGGTATCCTGTAATGAACTTCTTGAGTTTCATCACACTACGCCTCTAGCAAAAGTAATTACCAAGTTAGAAAAAGTCCATGCATTTATGCATGAATGGCAGTTTGGTGGCTGGGCAAGCAAGGCCAATTCTGCTCCAATTTTGTATGAAAATGTTACGGCTACGATCGTTAGTTGGCGCCGTTTGGAGCTCTCGACATGGTCGAAGCTTTTTGACATGGAAATAGCCAAGTGTAAAGACGACGCCAAGTCATGGTGGTTCGTAGCCTACGAAGTAGTTGTGGCTGCTCCACTTCAAATTTCTAGCTCCGGCGAGATGATCAAATACGTCCAGAAACTCTTAAACGATTTGGAGATATACTTTTCGTCGGCAGTTATTGGTCAGTTTTCACAGCGGCTTCAGTTGCTAAAACAGCTGCAAAAGCATCTCGAGCTTCTTCAATTAGAAGTCCCAATAATTTCAATCATTACGAACGGAGTTGCTAACTTCGTTGCTTTATATTCGCGATATGAGAAGCCAGTCCTAGAGTTTCTTAAGAAGGGTAGACAGGGCCTCGATAAATCGATGCAAGATATCTTGTTAATGGCAAGTTGGAAGGATACTAATATTGTGGCCTTACGTGAAAGTGCCAAAAGATCTCACCATAAATTGTTTAAGATGGTGAGAAAATTTAGAGCTCTATTAGGCCAGCCAATGGAGCATATCCTAAAGCAGGGTGTACCTGATGATGATTCAGAAAAAGTCATTACTACTCCAAGCCAGATCTACGTCTTGCCTGTTACCGTAGATGATTCTGCATTTGCGCTATGTTCGGCCTCGATTCCGCAGTGGTCAAATAGGAGCAAGCGGCTGTTGAATGTCTCAAAAACAGTGGGCCTCATGGAAGCTGCCGCCAATATCTCGATGGAGGTTGTAGACAGCTCATTGTATCTGGAGAATTTCTTTGACAATCTTACTACATGTACCTCAGAGCTACAGAAAGCGACACCATCAACGCTCACGGAAACGAATAAGGACTTCGTCAAGCATTTGAAGTCTCGAAAAAGGAAGCTCTTCGCGGATACGCTCAAAGAGCTACGTCTAATGGGTATCAATTATAACTTGAGTTCTGACGCACTGGCAAAACAGGAATCTCTCCCAATCACTCTTACCGTTTTAGAACACCCCCAAGACACAACTATTAGCGGATCACAATATTACTTCCATAAGTTTATTGACGTCGTGCCTAGAGCTCGGGAGTCTACAAAGCAGCATTCGCCAGATTTGAGCAGTTCTGAGATCACAAGAAGTATGGGGTTCTTGGAAGGCCTTCTCCAGATTGCACTTTCTCAGCATAATGCTTTGTTGAGAATTGCACCAGCCCTAAAAACATTTGACCTTAGTCTACAGATAATCCAGGATCTCTGGGCCCCGACATCTCTTATCAAGACTGAGACAAATACTTCAAATCACGACAAACTTCTTCGGTGGCTCCCCATCATACTGAAGGTCGCTGTTGATCTCCTTCAAATCCATTCCAACTTTGCCAAAACTAGGCCTACGGCTCTGGCTCAGCTAGAGAAATGGATCAATCGATTTCTTGATCTCCAAGCAACTTGGGATCGTCTCCCGTGTTTGCCTGCTCGGATAACCTCGACTCAACGAGCTGCAGCTCAGCAAGAAGTTGATCTCGCAATGCATCAATTTGCAATCGAATTAGTCAGTCTACAGGAACTTTATCCCAATCTGGGCTTTATCTTCGCTCAAGTTTCGACTTGGACAAGGATTGTCTATTCTCCTACTGATAAAAATTTTGAAGCAGTCTCAATCTCTGAGCTAGACACTAGGCTCTCTCGGCTTAGTGATAGTGTGCTTGTTGCTGTAGAGAATTTCAAGAAGAGTGTTGCGAACTTGCCTACATCGTCCGATGACTTAGGTTGGTTTACCAAGGGTAATATTTTGGCTCAGACTTGTCTCAATGCACTTCACATTGAAACTATTTCTTCCCAAACACAAGATTGCTTCAAGCTGCTGGCCCAATTAAATCTTGAAAACGATGAAACGAGCAAAATAGCAAGTGCCTGTTTTACTACCGTCCGTCCCATTTTGCAGCAATACCTCGCGATCTTTCAAAGCAACGTTAAGCGATGCAGTGAGGCACACCGAGCTTTATGTAAGACGTCGTATTTCTTGGCCAAGCACTTCATTCATCTAGCAAACCAAGGCTTCTGTACACCCGAGAAACCCGATGGCCAAGATAGAAATACTGAAAAACTAGAAGGTGGAACTGGCTTGGGCGACGGTGAAGGTTCCGAGGACATCAGTAAAGATATTCAGGATGATGAAGATATGGAAGAGCTGGGGCAGGAGCCTAACGCTGATGACAAGAGCGAGATGTCGGATGAACAAGATGCCGTTGACATGGCCGATTGTGAGATGGAAGGGAAATTAGGCGATACTGAAGAAAAAGATGACAATGATAAAGATTCAGGGGATGGACAGAGTGAGGATGAGATGGATGAAGAAACAGGAGATGTAGATGATCTCGATCCCACGGCAGTTGATGAAAAAATGTGGGAGGGTGATAATGATGAGTCTAAGAAAGATCAGCAGGATGATGACACACAAGGAAAGAAAAATCAAGATGAACAAGTTGCTGCAGAAGGAAATGAAAATGATGCCAAAAAAGAGTGTGATAATGGTGCCGAAGGTGATGAGGGCGATGAGGGCGATGAGGGAGATGAGGGAGATGAAAGTGAGGAGATGGCAGCAGATGAACAGGGAGAAGAAATCAAAAACGATATTGAAAATCACGATGCACATGTAGATGAAGGAGAGGTCCTTGACCTACCTGATGATATAGAATTGGATGGAGACGATCAAAAAAGTATTTCTGAAGACGAAGAAGGGATGGATGACTTATCAGATATAGACGACTCCAAGCAGCAAGATGAGATTTCCGATAATGGAAAGCAAGAGGCTGAAGGAGAGCCAGCTGATCAGCAAAACGACCCAGAACTAGATCCTGAAATGGATGTAGATGAATTGGGAGAAGAGCAGGAAGAAGGCCAAAAGACTGATGAAGCTAACGCTAATGAGAAGAGTGATGAAGAAGATGAAAAAGACACAGAACAGGCGGAAGACTTGCTTCGCATTCGTAATGACGATTCCAATGCGGACTCTAACGAGACTGCACCCTGTGACGCACAGGGAGCTGGGGAAGACCAAGATGACATATCTAATGATGATAAAAATCATCAAAGTAAGGCTCAGCGTGAAGACAATGGTCAAGGAGGTGATTCAATCGAAGATAATGACCCCCCAAGTAAATCTGAAGAGCAAGGTCATCGACCAGATGGTGACGCTTCTCAAGATACAAGTGATGAAACACAAGATTCTGCTTCTGCGCAACCATTTAAAAAGCTTGGCGATGCTTTACAAGAGTGGCATCGGCAACAAAAAAATATACAAAATCCTACTGAGCAGAGCGAGCCAAAGCAAGATTCCCAGATTGATCTCGAGAAAAACTGTCCCGATTTTCAACATTTACCAGATGACGAGGCAGCCGCTGACACGCAAGCTCTAGGAGCAGCAACTGATAATCAAACTCAAGATTTTGAAGATTCAATGGCTATCGAAGAGGAAATACAGGATATGCCTGTTGAATTCCAGATAGAAGAGGATGAACTTGACGATGTAGATAAAATGGATATTGACGAAACTTTGGCTTCGGAGGACCCGGAGCAACCAAATACACACGAAAGTCGGGCCGGAGCGGTCATCAAACAGGCTAAATATAAGGACCTGGATAGCGAAATTTCTGGAGCTCAGACCCTAGAAATGGAAGAGGAAGTCGAAGAAGTGAAGCAACAGCTTGAGATTACCATGAATCTTAAGGATGGAGTCGGTCTTAGATCTTTCGACGATGCCCGACAACAATGGGGCTACTTTGAAAATTCAACGCGTGATTCATCCCTCTACCTAACCGAACAACTTCGTCTCATCCTCGCTCCTACCTTAGCCACAAAGATGAGGGGCGATTTCCGGACCGGCAAGCGTCTGAATATCAAAAGAATAATTCCATATATTGCGTCTCAATACAAGAGAGATAAAATATGGATGCGACGAAGTGTACCGTCCAAACGAAACTATCAGATTATGCTCGCAGTCGATGACAGTATGAGTATGGGCGAGAGTGGTAGTGGATCCTTGGCCTTTCAGACCTTGGTGATGATCTCCAAGTCACTCAATATGCTTGAAGCAGGAGAGATATGTGTGGTCGGATTTGGCGAAGATATCAAAGTTGCTCACACCTTTGATACACCATTTAGTTCCGAGGCTGGTCCCAAAGTACTTCAGCATTTTGATTTCCAGCAAAAGCGGACGGATGTCGTTCGATTAGTGAAGGACAGCATTGCTCTCTTTCGCTCGGCCCGCGCCCAGGCATCCGATGGCGCCGCCGATTTATGGCAACTCGAGCTAATCATCTCGGATGGAATCTGTGAATCACGTGATCATGACCAGATCCGGCGCCTCTTGCGCGAGGCGCTAGAGGAGCGAATCATGATGGTGTTTGTGATTATGGATGATCTGAAGAGTAAGAAAGGTGGACAGAGCGTGATGGACCTAAACCAGGCCACCTTTATCGACGGCACCGTGATTACATCGAGATATCTGGACAGTTTTCCCTTTCAGCATTATATTGTTGTAAATGATGTCAAGGAGTTACCGGGAGTGTTGGCCACCTTATTACGGCAATGGTTTCAGGAAATTGTGGATTCTTCTTGTTAGATAATTAATTAGGGTTTTGGTATGTGATTACATATCTTAGTTTGTGCCACATCTGACCGTCGTGAGATCTGAGTTGAGCCCGGTCACAAATTACATGTACATGACCAAATTCCAAGTCTAGCAACACTGGCAGATTACTCTAATGTCTGATCTTCACGTAGGCCATATGACGATAGCAATCACCATCGAAATAATTAAGCCCCGCTTCGCAGACATGGATGATGACTAATATATTCTTGGCGCGACGGGATTTTGCTAAGCTTAGACGCGCGCGCTTACTCGCTGTACGATGGGAGCTCAACGATAGCACCAGTATCCCTACTCGTCAGTCGCTCTCGCATGATGGATCCCTTCGAGGTACGCATCCGGTTTACCAGCCTAATTGTGAATCTCAATGCCAGCGTGACGAGCGCCATGAAAGCGGCACAGTACGCCCTGAAGCACCGGGAGATGGATGAGGATCTGCACAGTTGCATCATCGAGCAATTGGAGATGGTCAGTCAGTCATAGAATCGAGGACAGCATGTGCAGGAGCTGATCTCAGCGGTGCTCTAGCCGCGCAACACCATGAACAACAAGGCCAACATCATGTACTTTGTCGAACACCTTTGTGACATGGCCGCGCGCGAACGGCACATTGATTACGTGCGCATGGTGCAGCGCGACATGGTCCGGATTGTGGACGCCGTGGCTCCTGAAGATGGGTCTGGTGCTGCCAATGTCAAAGTAGCGCGCAAGGTTGCTCGCGAGTCCTGATGTCATCGAGAGATGTACTAATCGTGACAGGTCTTACAAGCGTTGGGGCTCAAGGGACACCTCCAGACCGCAACGGTGACGGAAATTCAAGAGCTGCTCAAGGAACGAGACACCGCGTCGACGGAGCATGCTCTCTCGTCCCCACAAGCCGTCACCGCCGAACCCAAGCCCACGGTTCGGCCTGGGCTCCCGCAAAAAGTCGACCGGAAAGTCGCCGAGCAACGGATCGAGGAGGACCGTGAACGACATAAGCGCCTGCGCGAAAATATCTGGGCCGTGCCTGCAGTGACTGCTGAAAGGATCGAGCCGGATGATTTGTGGGACAATACAAGTGAGATCGGAGAAGACGACTTTGATCTGTACAAGGAAGAGGCAGAAGAACGCAATACCTGTAAGCGATACTGGATGGAAGAATACCAAGAGCAGAGAGTCACTAATTAGAAGCTGGGCTTCGGGTTGATCGAAGCACAACGGCTTCCGGGTGTAATGGCCTGCAGACTCATGGTTCGTCTACAGGTTGATCTAAATACCCTAGCCGACTCGTTGTCGTATGAAAACTGCTTGAGCTGCCAACGTGCAAGGCGCTGGCTTCGCTTGCTCTGCTGGACCCACTTCCTAATGATGTGTATACATGTAAGTAGGCACCCAGCGTCGTCATCATCATGGGAATTAAATTTGGAGATGAATCTACATTCTACGATTCTCAGGTATCATCCCAGAGCCCGATTTGTGACCCTGGGAATTTGGCCCTTTCTCAATCCTCAAAATTGCATCGCAACAAAATGATTGAGCTACCAGAACAGTCTCTTAACCAGATCTTCACCATCTGTGGATATCTAGCCGAGTGCTCAAGATTGCATGGAGTCTTACTGCCGTATCTCCACCGTCTCGGTGGCAAAGTTTGTACCGTGAGCATCCGGTTGCTCATGCACCTATAGCCGGTGCTCTGACAGGTGGGGTACTGTTAAGCTCGAAACACTGAGGTTGGGTTGGCTACAGAATTTCAGCCTTAATCTCTGTTCTACTTCTATCAACTATCATGTCAACTTCCTTGTCTACTTCGATAAATGTATTTCAAAAGAGAGATATATCTCACCAGTCAGTTAAGTATGCAAGTATTTCGTAGAATAACTTAGACCTCGAACCGAAACAACGCTTCACTCTGGATAAAATGTGAAAGGCTTCTCGATGTATGGATGGAGAATCACCGGGAAAAGCACGCTGTGTTCTGATAGATTTCGGCCATTTTACAGTTGTCAGGTTCCAATCGATACTTAACTTCAAGTTCTGATTGCTCCGGCCAGAGACGATGCTTTTGAAATAGTCCAAAGAAGCGTAAAGGTGAAGAGAGCAGAGGTGACATACATGTACGAGCCCCTGGGATCAACAGAGGCTATGCGAGATCATCTCGCAGGAACCAGTCTTCCCGTGATCCGGCGTAAGTCGCGTCGACTCCACATTGACGATCTTGAGAAGCGTCGTGCACGCATCCGGTGGCCTGCTCCCCCTCGCCAATCGTGACAGCCGCACGCACCCAGTCCTCCAGACGCGGTGCGCCTCGGCCGGGAGAGGAGGCGGTCCTCTGCGCCGTGTGCCATGACGGTTCCATCGTGATTCCCGTCGGCGGCGGGCGAGAATACGGCACAGGGCGGTGTTTCCGCGGACCGGCGTGCGTGCGGCCTCCCTCCCATGCACTTAGTCAGCATTTACCTGGACACCAAACGTACTGAACTTAATATAATTTAATACCGTTCTATATGCATGAAAACATGTTCTTCCATGGCGCAATTGGCTAGCGCGTCCGACTGTTAGCTCTGCCACATCGGGAGGTTCACAGTTCAAGCCTGTGTGGAAGAGACGGGATCAATGTTTTGCCAGCTATGATAGAAAATCTCTGCGAACATACACACCTCATGACTGATAAAAGTTACCGCACCTCCATTCCCCCTATCCCTCGCCTCTCTCACCCGCTGAAATCTTCCTCGTCTACATCGCTGCATCCTGAGCATATCCACAAGTATTTAGTTCCCGCCATCCAAGGCAAGAAAATTTTGTCAACGCAAATAATTTCTTCTACATCCCAAAGCCAGCTCACCATCTAAGAAGATTTGTCATCGTGCGACAGGGCGCATTGTGGTGCAATAATTAATTAATACGATGAAGTATCCCTTTTAACCAGCAAGTAAGTTCGGCGAAGTCGTGATGATGCAAGTCACCTAGCTGCTGGACGAACAATGGGTGTTCAAGGCTATAGGAGTAATGAAGCACTCGAGGGACACTCAAACTCATCAGAGTATACTATACGCCATGATATTCGATCTCTGATTGGCTGGCCCAAATTCACATATGAACCTATGGTCGTTCAACGGATCAGCAACTTTGTAGCCCCTAATGTACAGGACACCGATCTGCGACACACTTCAACCCTCCATTGTCACATCTCAAAAAGCAGTCGTTTCGGTGGCGTGCGACCACGCGGGCGCCGGAGCCGCGTCAGTGGATGTTCCATCCGACAACGATACATGCCGGTCTCCGCGTTTGTCTGACTCGGTCTATCTATCTCGGGCCGCATACCTCGCCGGCCAATCGGTCGGCCATGGAGAAGATGCTGACACCGGTCGACGGAGACATGGGTCAGTCAGTGCACGCTGCACCATCGTCTAGTGGGCTACTTCAGCTCGTTGTCGCTGCAGACTTCTGCCTCATCGCAGGTGTCCGAAACCAGATGACATGGCGAGGCGCTCGTCGAATACATGTATCAAAGACATGGACATAGGGTGTCGGTGCTTGAAGTTCTTATGTAGTGAATCAGCCTTAATAGTTTGGTGAGCCCTGCTACTCTGAGATCCAGCTATGCCTTGACAGGTTTTTTTGTCTCCTATAGCATTAATAATTCTCTTGATGTGAGGTGGAATAGTAGGTACGTTTTTGATCATTGTCTATGAGGAATGGAGTCCGATAAGACGTTCAGTTCATTAGTATTATTGCCCAGTAACTTTAAGAGCAGCTATTAAACGCCATAGAAATTATTACCCATTGAAAACCATTCAATGACGCCACGCAATCAGCGTACTACAGCTTTTAGGAACAGAAAAAGCAAGATATTGCGTACAGTTACCCTTTCGCGCCGAGCAGTAACTAACCGAATCATCCAGCTCAAAAAATCCAAAAAAACCCAACCTATACTAGACTAACTTCGCCCCTGTGTCCTAATCTACCAAAATCACCTTAAATCGCACTCCAAACTCTAGATAGTGGGACTCCAGAAAAGTGTATCGAATAAATCCAAAAAACCAGGTCCACACATAACGCCGTATAGATGTTCCCTTTTGTGTATTTGCAACCGAAATTTTTCGTTTTGATCTAAAAATATCTTTCGGAATTTGAACCGCTTAACCTTTCAGGCTATTCTTCTTCATAGTGACATCTATAATTTAATCATTGATATTACTTACGTTCGAGTACAACGAACGTTTCAATCGTCCCGGAAGAAACTTCTAGCAGCAGTGGATGGAGCCGTGTTTTGGTCAGAATTTAAAATGTCCGGCGGATTGTTTCTACTAGCACTAGATGCTTCGTTATTTTCTGCAGCCCAACCGACATGTGGTCTAACTCTTGCAGCTATTGCGCTTTGAAATTCTACTGTTTGCTGATCATGAGACGTTGTTTTGCGGTATTCAGCTGCTGATTGGGGCCTGGGAGGTGTATCGTGAATCACGCGGTGAGCTGGAGACGAACTCACAGAGTGTGAATATGAGTTGTCAGATTCGTATAATATTTCATCGGGTGGAGAAAAAGACCAAACCTATTAACTGTCAGTCAGTGGTAGGTTATAAGATTGAAGAGAGTGTATAAACGAGCCTCCATAATTGTTCGGTTGCTTCGACTAGCCATTACCACGCATTTCTCTTCCTCAAAAGCAACCCTCCATACCGCATCCGCAGGAGCTGTCAATTCTCTGACTAATTGACCTGTTTTTATATCCCAGACTTTGACGCGTCCGTCACTTCCCCCACTGACAACTCGATTATCATCAAACTGCAGTGAAGTAACTGAGTTGTCATGAGCTGCAAGTCGGTGAATAGGTTTCATTTCTTCAAGTGACCAAATACGAATTGAACCATCAGAGCCACCAGTAACAAGGGTATTTCCTCGCATCTGAATTTGACCAACAAGAGAGGTGTGACCTTGGAGGACTGCTTGGCAGATGCTTTATTTGTTAGTAAGCTAGTTACTTTCAGTTGGTGGAAATAATTACCCGCTTTCCGGATCCCAGATTCGAATACTAGTATCCAGACTTCCGGTGGCCACTTTTACACCGTCAAATGCAATCGCATAAATCTGAGAGTAATGTCCCACAAGAGTTCGTAAGCATCTCCCTTCTGATACACTCCAAACTTTTGCAGTTGCGTCATAACTGCCTGAAACTACTATGTCGCCTTTTATCTCTAAGCATCGAACACTTGACTGATGGCCAACTAGCACATTCTTACAGAGACCAGTTTTGATGTCCCATACCCTCAGTGTTGTATCTCTTGATCCTGAAATTGCTGTAGTGGAATCAAAAATTTTGAGGCATCTTACGGTAGAAGTATGACCTCGAAGAGTGTAAATAGATTCCCTGGATATATTAGATAAATTATCAAGATATATATAGTCTTACCCTGTAGACATGTCCCAGACTCGTACATCTCTGTCGCATCCACCGCTGACTAGTAGATTATCATAAGGCACGATAGCCCAGACACCCATGACATGTCCCACAAGTGTTTTTTGTGCGTTCCCATCTGTATTGAATACGTGAATCTTAGCATTATCAAGAGCTACGACAATATATTTCGATGTAAGATGGAGGCTTGTCACAACGCCTTGATCTTGCGTAATATTCCTGGCAACATGTTGGCCTCCTGTTCTCCATGCAGACTCGACAAGGTACTTTTGTTTAAAATGGCTTTTGTAGCTCTTTACCCTAGATTTTCTCATCGTTGGTGAAAGAGGACTATCGTAGCTTCTTGAGTTCCCTGGAATACATGGATTCATTAATGACGGAGCTGGAAATGTGTGGGCTTGGTGATCGCCGCTAAGAACTGTTCCTCGGAGGGGACAAGGAGGGGGTCTAACTAAGATTTGATGGTGAGAAGCGATATTTTCGGATAATCTTCGACCATAGTCATGTTTTGCACAAAGATTCTTCCATGTAACATCATCGGCTAGTAACTCTCGCCATCTCTGTGACACTTGTGATGCTCTTGCCAGTACTTTGGGATCATCAATACAGCTCAATATCTGTGAATTACTATTAGTATGATATTTCAGAAGGGACCGATTCCTGTATACCCGGAGACAAATTTCATTGGGTAAACTTGTAAATGGATCTTTCTTGAGAAGAGGGTCGACGTATTGACGCACAAACGAAAGCTGCTGTATTGTGCAGAGGTTGAGTAAGTCAGCTAAGATTCGGCTTCGTTGCGGCGGTGAGCATTCCTTGAAGTGCACCCTCAGTTTAGCTAAAAAAAAATCTTCGTGATCACTCGCATCACTCCAATCCGGTTGGGGATGATCAGGTCCTGGACTTGCAGCAGGCGTTGGAGGCGGTGGAGGGTCGTGAGAAGAGTGGGTTGGAGAATCGGGATCGGCAGAAGGTGTGTTCATGTTCGGCGTGGGCAGTCCCCTCGGATGAGATTGTAGAATCTTCTCGACTCTCGTAGAAAGACTTATATTCTGTGGCGCCGTATTTAGAGTCAGAGTACGAGTCGGCGAAGTATTGCCATCGTCATTCCCGAAGATCATTGAAGCACGTCGCTCCGTAAAACTTAAGGAACGGTAGCTTTCCATTGTACTGGTATGAGCTTTCGGAAGTTCGTACGCAATCGCGATGGTGATGAAGCACAAGCGTCCCTATCCAGGCCTATTGCTAATCATGGAAAGAGTCGTCGACACGATTTGGAGTGGGAGATAGCCCGGGAAAAAACCAATCGACGTGAGGGCAGAAGATGATGATAGCGGATAATGTATTGATAGGAAAACGAGATTATGAGCAGACGCAAAGGAAATAGCATGAAAGAACTGGTATCAAACCCATCCCTGATTGAATGAGCGGGAGCAATTATCAGTAAACGTTCTTGCCTTGAGCAATGTAGATACATGTAAGTGTAGCCTTGATCGGGGGGGATTAGAAGTTTCTAATGAGTCTGACAGGGGTTAGCTGAGTATCATCTAATTATAGGATTATGATGATGATTAATAATACGATAATAGTGAAAATAAATATTGTTCTTCGCCGTTGAAGTACTAGTAACAGCAATGAGCAATGACTACATGTATCTGGTTCGTTCGTTGTTGTCCTGCGTTATCATATCTTCTTCCCTTGACTTCAACATAACTCCAAGGTACCTGATTCTTAACATGTGAATTACCATCAACCTTAAAAGCAAAAAAGTTTATATATAATTCAGTTGTTGTTGTTGTTGTTGTTGTTGCCTAGGGGGTACAGAATATCCAGAACTGCCAATTAAGTGTCAGAAATGTAGATACTAGTAATTAGAGGAACTCTATTTCCACACAAAAGCCCCCTAAATAAAACGAAGGTTTATATCGAGTAAATGTCGGTTCTCGCTTAACTTCCGACTATTTCGCTTTCGCTCATTGTCGGAGTACATGTATTTGAGTGTAACGCCCCCACTTTTATCATTTTGCAACGCCCCCACTTTCGCATCAGCAAATGAAAATGTTGAAAATGCGAAAAAGTGGAGACGTTGCAATTATGAAAGTGGAAGCGTTGCAGTTATGAAAGTGGGGGCGTTGCACTCAAATACATGTACTCCGACAATGAGCGAAAGCGAGATAGTCAGAAGTTAAGCGAGAACCGACAATTAGGTCTCATTCAAAATTTACCAGACAAATGACTGGTGACTGGTGCTGCTACACAATATTTACTTGTTATCGCACTGACAAGACCACGGAATTCCTTCAACTGGTCTCAAATGATCGATGATGATACATACATGAAAAAACAACATGCCAAAATACCCACAACAGTATTAAATGGTATATTATTTACCCATGCTGAGAAATAGATAAAAAGTAGGGGATTACGATAGTTGAAAGAGTGGGTCGGCTGGTCATTGCTCTGATTATCAGGGTCTTGAGTGCAGTCTAGGTTACAGGTATAGATGTGCTCGGAAGAAGCTAAGTGAGGTTGCAGAAAGACATAGTTGCCGCATGCGATTCATTCGCCTTAACAGATACATGTAATCATGAGTTGATGTTTCAAAGTGACTTGGATGGGAGAGTGTCGCCACCCTGACCTGAACCTTGGCAGATTGTGATCACGTCATGAGTTACTACTTCTGGACTTGTCTATCGCCGCCTTACTCGACCTCGTCTTCATCCCTTGTCAGAACTAAAATCCCACAATGAAGCTATATTTTTTCAAAATTTATCATTAACGAACCACTCATTACTGGATGCTCCAGTAATCAAGAAAGTTTCGTTAGGATAATATTAACGAACTAAATTTCAAAAAAAGGTGAAACGCCTGACTTTACCATCATGCTTGAACCGGTTCGGCATACGTACATGTATGTACATTCAGGTCAAGGATCCTGATCGGGTCGATACGGATACCGCATATATGTCGTGGAATTGTTCGCTTTCTCGGAAATATTATCTCTGAACAACCAAAAAGTAATGACTATTGTTACATCGATATGTATGCCGTTCGAAATAAGAGATCGTTGCTTCGAACCTAGTATATCTAAAGCCTCATCTTACACGGCTAGAGACTGCAGGATAATGGAGACACTCTTGAGTAACCAAAAAATTCTCGCTTGCTCCTCTTTGGTAGATAGATATTCATGGTTGGAGGGGCACCTCATGAATTGAAAAAATCTGATCCAGGCATTTGATGCGCCAGGAAAGACATTCAGTCTTCTGTAATGGCTAGGGATATGATTATGTTTACGGATACCTTGCAATAATACACCCTTAAGGGTCGGATGGTTGTGTGGTACACCGACCGGGCCACTTTCCCAAGTAGAGTCTGGGTAGCCGAGGCACATGCTCCACTTGAGATAGAAGAAAGCTTGTTCGAATCCAACGAGTCCCTCACACCACATTTCTTGCCTGGTCACATTTGTGACGATGTCGAAGGCACACAGGACAGCCGTGGGTGGCTGAAATGCGTTATTATTATTATTATTATTATTATTATTATTATTATTATTATTATTATTATTATTATTATTATTATTATTATTATTATTATTATTATTATATACGATTTGCGCCAAGCAGGCTCACGGGCTATTCCCGGCCTCGCGCCTCCCAGGGGGCACTTGGCGTGCCTGCATTGCCTAAGGCCATCAGGCTTATCAAATTGTCCGATGGACAGCGCTGAAATGCGTTCCTGCGGTAGACACATACAGTTGAGGGTAGGAAGGGCTGTGAGGCACCTGACTTCGAGTTGCATCTACAAATGATGTTCGGGTGTGAGTGCCCCTCATGTTATGTTGTGACATCGTTCCATGTACCGCACCAGGGTCGTTCGTGTCATAGCCATAAGGCTGCATACACAAGAATGATTTTTTTTAAAAATAAAGACGCATCCTCAAGGTAACTATTTAAGAAAGCCTTGACCGAATCTGGGACGCTTCATCACCTGACTGCGTCGATCACGCGAGGGTCAATCCGAAAACGCGGATGCTTCATATCGTAGTAGCTTGCGTTCTTTACCTCGTTGGGTGAAGTTAATTGGACTAGGCTCAGTCTTAATCATAATGATTTACTAATACAAACTATGGAAGATCAGTGGGCTGGATGGTGTAGTGGTGTACCAACTCGGTCGATGTCCCATGCAGGGTTTGGGTGACCTAAACATCAACTCCTCTCGAAGCTGAAGATCGCTGGACGACTTAGGGTGACTATAATTTGTGGAGGGAAGCTACGATGATGGAGGCATGTCTGGTTAAACAAAAATTTTTTGAGAGGTTTCCCTTGGGTGAGTTTCACGAAGGGTATAGTTCGGTGGGGGTGAAGAAAAAGCCGCCTGCCACAACCTTAGTGTTGTTGTTATTTAATAATTAACGTCCGGCGAGCACCTGTAAAGCACGTACCCTATCGTCTCCCGAGGGAGCAAAGGACGCCTGGCCCTAATGGCCAGGGAGTAGATAGATATGTTACATAGGCTCGTCAAGCACTTCTGCGGCTCAGGTCGCGGGGAATGGTGGACTATACCGAGTATAGTAGTGGCGTGTGTGTGCACTCCTGCGGCACGGGTCTCATCCCTTCCGGACCCTCTCCCCCTCCCCTGAAAAGATTATCCACAACCGTAGTGATTTCTGCAAATGATATCCGAGGCATGATGTTCATCACGACTATATCATCATTTTATCTGACTGAAGTCGACACCTGCGTGGGCCATAAGGCGCCAGATCGGGTATAAGAAATCAAAAATATCGTAGTACTATGCTTCATGGGCAGATTTGGCACAGTGGGTCCAAAACAGGGGTGTTTAGTGGGTCAGTTAGTCCTAGTTAAGAAAGGCGTGCCCCGCTTTAATAAAATGGCGAGGATAATTTGTACAGTGGTACAAGGTTAAGTGAAGTCGCCTGTCATTTACAGGGGTTCTTTTGCCAATCTTTACCCAAACATAGTAATCTACCGTGACAATTACGATTAAGCGAGGCCAAATATGGTAAAGCTTCAAACTCTGTTCAAAAATACTCTATGGCCACGGTTATGTCTGTGTGTGGGGCTAAACCTCGCTTCAGGGGTATATCCCCTACTAGCTCATTTAATCCCTACTGGCCTCATTAGTAGATGAAGATCATTAATTGGCCTGAGGTGTCAGCTTAGTCCTTGAGGATCTCCCTGGACACACACTTCCTCATTCTACATTTTGCTTTCGTATACTTGACATACCACAGCTTTTCATAATTAACATTGTCGCAAACTCAGCGGAATAAAACAATTGTTATTATTACAGTAGACAGTATCATTCATTAAGTAATACAATATTAATACCTTTCATGGTGAGTCAAATTACATTTACAGCAGAATGAGGACTCCACATGCTAAAAAACTCTTTAAGATGAATCAAAAGTCTTTGTCTCCTCCGACTACCAAGTCCAAAAGATTAAATAGAGATCAACGAATTCAGGTGATTTATAATTACAGCATGAAAAACCAGTACTAATCCTTTCAGATTAAAACACTTCGCGAATGTGGAATGATTCATACAAAAATCGCAGCACAGCTTGGGATAACCGCAAGACAAGTCGAAAATACTCTCAGCCTTCCATACTTGGAACCTATGAAAGCTCCTGGTAGAGCTCCGACTCTTTCTTCCGAAGATGTAGATCAAATTAAAATTTTTATTACTTCATCTTCTCAAGGCCGTCGGATGTCTTGGTTAGAACTTGCTGCTGGGCCCTTCCGGTACTTGGGGGCGAGTGAGAGAGTATTACATAATGAGCTCAAGAATCGAGGATATGC
>JAKRRZ010000179.1:0-29062 GCA_022627015.2 Podosphaera aphanis
GGAGATTTCGTTTCTCTTGTAGCCAGCATAGTGCAATGTCATCACCTTAACTCATTTTAGCAAGAATATCTATCCCTAAATTAAGTGAGAAATAACCTGGATGCACTGAGTAGGACTAGTTCTGGCCGAGTAATCGCGCACTGATGGAGATGTTAGAGAGTTGCTCGTCTATTAGATTCAATTAGTTTGAATAAATAATAACATACTTTCTATGATTAAACTCACTCTCGATTTGATTCTCACAACAAGATAATTATTTCTCTGCTTTTTGTCGCTTGTAGTTGGCGACGACAGACTCGCTTAGCTAGTCATGGTGAAAATTTGACAGATCTAGGGCTTGGACAAATTAAAACGACTAGGTGTCTCTGCTCGATGACCGGCAGTAAATACGCCCTAAATTAGCTCTAAAATATGACCAGGATATAGCCAGGTCTGGACCCCTGTGTATAATAAAAGGCCATTTACATTGTGGACACCTGAATGAGAGTACTGTAGTTGGAGGTTAAGCGAAAACCGATAATTACACCTCGGTCATCCAGTCTTCCGATAGTGCGCTAGCCCGAGTGGTAATGACATTATGTCATTTAACACTAACGCACTCAACACGAGCGTTATTCGTATCCGACGGCACAGACATGGTGTGAAGAAATGCGTCGAGTCACCAACTTGTTAAACAAACGGGCGGCCGGATCTACAGATACGCGCCAGTATTCATTCGTACCTGAAAATTGTCTACTAGTTCATTGTCGGCACGTCAACAGCGCTCCCAGTACTGAGGGTATTTGGAGCGGTGTCGTAGTTTTGGGTTGGCAGCACTACTAGTAGTACTATGCGCTTTGATCGACTTCAGAAAGCCAATATTCCATGTAAAACTCATACGATAACGCTCAAAAACGTCATGTGTGATGCTGATCGGTGTGCAGCCCATGTGTGATATCGTGAGCTGATTAGAAGACGAAAGATATCCATGGAATTTGTCAACTATCCCGCTTCAAACTCTAATGTTGGGCAAAGTCCTGTACTTTCATTACCGGAATCGCTCGGTATCTACGTACAGAACTTATATTGGCTTCTTTTGTTGTAGAAGATGAAAGAAGCCCGAAGACGCTTTTCAACTCTTGATCGACATCACATGATGTGGCTAAGCCCCATTTAGACTCATTTTTCTTAAGGTTTTTTGAAGTTGATTCGAGGGCTAGACAACCCTACCTCGGTTGTCCACAATACTTAAAAGCATTCGGATAGAGATTTGGGTCTTGGAGTATTCTTTGATATAATAGAAGACTTCGTGGCTAGAGTTAGAATATCGTTGGCGGCACTGATTAATTGATATCAGGCGGTTATGTTTGATGTCCGAGAAGATGCAGGATGTTTCCTAAATTTTTGATCCAAACGACGCAAAATCCATCTCTCAAAAACCTACCGGGGACGTCTCCTCGACCCATAAAAAGCTATAATTATACCCCATTATCGGGCCATTATATCAAGCCACCACTATTACAACGTATTATAGAGCGACTTAATTTATGACATATAATGATTACCATTTACCCATCCCTAGTTGTGACTACATGTAATTGCCAGAAGTAAGTTTTGCGCACCACCTTAGGTGAAAGGAACATCCCAAATTACCTCGAGCTCTACCAAATTTCTAACCGTGCGAGAGACCGAACGAATAAATAATTGAAGCATCAGGGCTACGCAAGTACCTGAGCGCGGGACAGTCGGCACTCACGTGGTTTCTCAATTCACATCAATCACAGCGCGACGCATGCCCGCGGGTAAATGACAGATACCAGCACGTAGTGAAACAGCCGTGAGGCTTCGCGGGGCAGCGAAACCTCTGGACGCCAGCGGGAGTTGGTTTATTTATTTCTCACCTTTGTCGGGCCGCGTGCAAAACTTACTCAGAGCACCGAAAGTCACCTCCGTTTCACGACCGCCAGGATTGTGGAAAATTGGCCTCGACGACGGTCAGCGTGGATCCGACTCCGTCGCCCCACGTAGGTTGACAAAGTTCGTGTGACTAATTACCCTGACGATCAAGTGTAGCTCGGGGAAGATTCCGCACGACGGCATGGTCTGCTCCCCTTGCCCAAATTAGCTCTAAAAATCTTACTTTTCGTGGGTTTCAAGAGGGGGAAGGTTGTGCAGGTGAAAAATTCAGTTGATCATTTCAATCTCCATCTCTACTTCGGGGCTGACAAACTACAGTAAGCTTTGTTCATCACTGCAGGCTCCATGAATGGAGTAATTAACGGGACGTACTGCACCTTCAAAACCCCTACCATAAAAATAAGCTTTTAAAAACCAGTGTCTACCGATGAATTCTAATTTTTTGATCACCATATCGTCTCAGATATCAACTTTGCGTAGATGTTTGTCGTATTTCACTCGCATTTTGCCCTGTAAACACTCCGCAAAAAAATAAGGTTTGTAGAAGTAATTTGGGCACGGGGAGTATGAGTACAGTAGCTTTGCTCGTCACGAACTTTGGATGTTTGTACAGCAGCACCGGGGGAGGAAGTTTTGTAAACATTAGCGCACACCACGTAGACTAATCGTATTCTCCACTTGACTCTTGATCCCGTTCGCCGCAAGATCATCCTCAGCCGTCAACAATGAGACCGACTCGTTTTCACACGTATTATGGGCTTTCCCCTTTGACTGGTGTGACCATGTAGCGATCACCAGAGAATATACACATACATACCACACTCAGCCCGCGAGTGTCTGAACCCTCTCCGTCCCTGTTTGTTACTGCCCGGCAATCCGTTAACCTTCCTCACCTTTGGACATTGACCCGAACGGACCAGAGCAAGATGCAAAAAACCCCATGCGCGCGCGACTACTTCGTGCCGGCCAAGGCTGGACGACGCCAAGTTCTTCTGATCCTTCCGGCCGGGACCGCTCGAGTCCCCCCTTTCGTGACGTACAAGGCCTGATCATGTACGGCGTGCCCCCCATGCCTACATTAGTGCCTCTGATATTTTTGGGCGAATCATTTTTGAGAGAACGGAATATTGTTGCGCTAATAGAGACAAGCGATACTTATGCAGGCACGGGGGGGCAAGCTGTACATGATCAGGCCTTGTACATGCGTCTCCCAGCCGCGGCTCAATATTTTTCTTGGCAACGGATCGTCCATGTCGCGAGATCCCTGGGTACATGTCATGGGGACTCGAGGTGTCGCCGCAGCGCGTTGGGAATGGGAGCGGTGTGCGCACTTGATAACCATAGACATGGACATGTATGGTGTCAGAACACGAAAATTAACAACTTTCGGCTCTCTATACACCAAGTTTTTAAACCCAAATGAATTTCACCAGCACTCTCTAAAATTAGAATTCTTTTCATTACTTGATAGATAAATACACAAATAATAATTTCATGAATCGAATTTTATCTGAAAGGCACTGGTGGTGAAGTTATTCACGCTTAAAATTCTAGTAATTTGGATGGGACCTCAAGATTCGAAACACGCACGACCCTCTTGCGCCGCGCATTATCGGCCAATCAGAATTCACACACGTGATCCGCAGTCCCCCAAAAAGGCATGTGATCCTGAATCGACTACCTGTAGCTAGATATAGCGATATCTGTGTATGTGTAGTGCAATATTTTATGGGCTAGCCCTTAAAATATGCATATAACGATATATTCGCTTAAAAAGCAAGGTACGCACAGACGAAAACTGTCGAAATAATTGAACCGAATTTTGATTTGATTTCAATTAACCCGATCAGGAAACCCAAGGGCCCATGCAGGTGTCTAACTGTGTTTACTTACACAGGGGGAAACCTTTCGGTAAAACCCCCCTAAAACTGCTATCTTATATCTTCATGATTTTCAGTTTACCTTCAGAAAGTGCGTTATGCTGTACGTCCAGCATGAATTCTGTCTTTCCCTTTTCCTACCTTGTGTCTCATTTCCTGCATCACCGCCTCAACTTGACTGAAAAGTCGAAACTGTTCTAGGTACCCTTCATCTAAAATCCACTGTGTAATTCTAGCCACATCTTCTGCGCTTTGTATCATGGCCTGATAAGACCTGACTTTTGATTTTCGCAGGATTTCCCCTCGTCCTCTCGCCCACTGAGGGCATGTCATGACCATATGTCTGACATTTTGGGACGGATACCCACACTGGCACTTTGGGTTGTTGGCTCCAGGTACTTTTCTTCTGTATAAATAAGAATTGAGCCCGATGTGCTCGCTTCTCATTTGTATGGCGATACTGCTTTGGGCCCTGCTGAGGTTAATTGAACCGAATTGTTTATTTATTTACGATTAACGCTAAGCAGGCTCACGGGCTAGTCCCGGCCTCGGGCCTCCCTGGGACACTTGGCGTGCCTATGTAGCCTGAGGCTACCAGGCATATCAGTTTGTCCACTGACAGCGTATATATCTACACAAACAACTCGAAAGACTCAAGGGTGAGTTGGGGCATCCACGATACCACTGCAGGTTTAACGTAAGAGGCGCTAGAAAAAATTGCGGTACTCCACGTAACATAGAAGTACATGTATGTGTTTCGTACCCTATAAGGAACAAAACGGAAAAGGAAATGAGAAAATAAAGTAAAAACATCTGAATCGTAGTGAGGGAGTGCGAGTTAGCGGCAGGTTCAGTCGTAAATGCGCTGATCTGTGATTCGTTTACAAAATGCTTTTGCGCCCTCAGTCGTGCCAAGAGTTCATCTTGATCCCAAAGTCCAGGTATCGTCTGGGCGTATGTTGGCTCCAATAGAGTGCGAGTCTTTCTTGATAAATCTCCTCCAAAATTATTTTCGACCGGGCTATAGTAGCTTCCGTGATTTCTGTTGGGTTGAAACGAATTGTTCATTTTCAAGTTCTGACACCATATATGTAGCTTTATACCTACCGCCCACGTGCTGTTGACACTTTCCTCGAAGAGAAAGACACGCGACGTTCAGTAACTGAAAAGCAACAGCTTCGCAATACCGGCACATGATGATGATGAGCTCTAAGTAACGTGACCATTACGGAGAGTGTATTTAATAGTACTAACAGCCGAGTCAAATTACAATACTGAGGGTTTTGCGATGAGCAACGTAATAAAAACAGATTATCTTCCTGCCTCAATCCCCCTAACGCCGCCGTCCCATCCCAAATTTCGCCAACTGTCCAGGCACCCTTTCGTAATACAATTGCTCCTATCCTAACGTGACTTGACCCAGTGTAAGCTATAACTTGGTGATGATATCCCTCGACGTAGAATTCAAAGGCCGACGTAAACACGGAGTTTCACCACTTGGCCCAGCTTCAGTCATGCCATCATCAGTGTGCACGGATCCTGCACCATGTCCCACACGCTTGCTGTTCTCATGGAGGCGGAAAGCCATCAGCCAGCGTATGTGAATATTAGCTGTCTGCTGTAGGCTCCGCATCTCGGCGAGTTCGTTCTTGATAGGGATGGTCTCGTTGAAGAGCATGGTCGTTTGCTTAACTTCAAGGTCTGTCATGCTGGTCGAAAGCTGGCTCAACTTGTTCTCTTGAAATTCTAGCAATGACATAAGATACTCGTGTCCAGAGTTTGGGGGTTCCAGCGGCGCCGCACTAGCTATCGTTGCCAGGTGTGGGCTCGCGGGGTCATCAAGCTGCACTGGGCGATCAACATGCTGTGTCCCATACTCAAGAAACTTGATCCGTCGTTCTTGCAGCTGGTTTGTCTTTGTTAGCGTTTCCACCTTATCGCGGAGGTCATGAATATCTTTCTTGAGCGTATCAGCCACTCTACCCACGAGCTGAAAGCCACAGGAATCGAGATGCGTTGCGAGCTCTCTCCGCCTACTTTTTTGCTCGCATCCATATTCCTTCCATCGGCAGTCGATCATTGTCTCTGGACATTCCGATGAATGCTCACTCTCACGCATACGCAGAATCTGACACCCGCACTCTCGACACTCCACGTATCGTGCTTGACATGCTGCTTCCCGATGCTTCGGTAGATCGATCCGTATTAACGTCTCTTCACAATCCGGACAGCATGTCGAGTAATGTAAACAGCCTTGCTCCGCTAGTTTCCGCGGAATCCTCAACGCACACTTTTTCTCTGTATTGATCCCGGGACATCGAATGAGCGATTCCTGGCAGTACCTCGACATGTGTGTTGCGATCATGGATCTTGCGACCGACGCCGAACAACAAGGACAGAGAACTTTGAGGCCATCGAGCTGGTTCTGGATGATTTTGGGCGCCGGTATCACATCCATCTCCTTGCTAAGCGCCGAACGATCAATCGGACACGTCGAACTGTGCGTAAGGGCATTCTCGAGGCATTCCGAGCAGAAGGTGTGCTGGCATGTCGTTGAGATCGGATCCACGAGTATACAGCGACAGATGGCGCAGATTAAATTTTCGTCCACGGCACCCTCGTATGAAACAGCTCGCAAGTCTATCACATGAACCAAACTCAGGTTAACATGGCTCTGCTGAGAAGGCTGAGGCGATCTACTGTAATCACTGGAGGGGGTATTAGGTGGTGCGTGTCGCCCTGATGAAGTTTCATGGGTGAGAGAAACACCTTCGGCGAGTTCATCGCACGAGAGGTCCTCGACATGATATGATGAAGATATTCCTGTACTTACTGAATCGTAGACTGACATTTGCAATTTCTTGCCCCGGAGAGGTTTGTCAGGTGCGTCAATACCGTGCCGCCCCGCAAATTAATTCTGATGAACATCTCCGTATTGCGTGGATCGAACTCAGCCTTACGCCGAGAATAGAAATAGTAGCAATAGGACACAAAACAGACACAGTTTCCATCTCTCCACGCTTCGCCTCTTAATTATAACTTGGGTCGGCGTCCATCTGAATCCTGTATAAAATATTGTATAAGAGACAAAAATACTACGATAGAATCATGTTAAATGCCAATCAGTACTTGCTACTCGCAGATCACATTAAACTCTCACTCCTAGAAAGACAACAAGCAATTTCTTTAAAGCTCCAGCCAACATCTCACGATAGTCAAATCTCCCGGTCATTGGATTCCCTTCGAGAAGGAATCCAAAAAATCAACTCAGAACAGACGCGGATAGAAGAGTCCGGAGATAATGAGTATATGCTTTCAGTATTTAGACTAAAGAGCATATCACTGATTAATTCGCCAGTGAATTTCGTTTGACTCAAGATCTGGCAAGGAATCTACAAGCAAAATATGACGAACTCACAGCGGAGTTTCGAGGCAAAGCTTTGGAAGGGATTCCTTTCGTCGCCTCACGAGAAAACGATCTAGCCTTCTCGACTGCACCTACAAAGAGTGACGATAGACATCGAGTAAGGACGTCTTCTTTATCTTTGAAGACATCTTTCCGTGGCAGTCCACCAAGCAATGGGCTCAAATCAGTCCGCTTCACCGATCCTCCACTAGAAACAGAACCCAACGCTCTTTTCCCCTATCGAGATGATCCTACATCACTTGATCAATCATGTCTAGATAACCAGCAAATACATGCGTATCACTCACAGATCATGGCTAGACAAGATGAGGCTCTTGATAGACTCGGTGAGTCGATTGGAAGGCAGCGAGAAATAAGCATACAAATAGGCGATGAGCTGGATGAACATGTGCAGATGTTAGACGATGTTGATCATCGTGTGGATAGGCATCAAACAAGACTAGACAATACAATGACAGACTTAAGGAGAGTTGCTCGGAGGGCGAGAGATAATAAGCAACTGACAGTTATTGCTGTACTAATTATCATACTGATCTTTCTGATCGTTGTTTTAAAGTGAAGCTCGATCTATGGGCGCAGTTATTATGTTGTAAAAATAATGCATAATGCATGATTTTGGGGTCTACAGCGAAAGAAGAGCGACGCGATCGAAAACTTTAAACTATAATCTGTGTACATGTACGGCTGCGTATAATTCTACTCAATCTACCCAATTACAGCTCGTTAATCAAACGCCATCATCCTTATGGCCTGATCCCTGACTGGTTCCCGACCTCACATTCCACAGCATTAGCCAAAACAAAATAAAGTATTTCCATGGACTGACTCACTGTAAGGTTTCTTCTGCAACATCAGCTGTCTTCTTTTGTAATTCTTCTACGGATTCTCCCTTGTGATTTCGGTCTGCCATAATCTAATCAGATAGTTAGTACATCCATTCAAGGGTTTATGGTGTCTGGTGATTCTCACAGCTTCTTCGCTATCGCTAGCCAGTTCAGGCTTCCAATGGCCCCTACCCTCCTTTTGCTTCATCAAAGTGTCTTGCTTGTGCCTCTCGTTATCAGCGGCTTGCTCGGGATTGTCTACAAGGCTGGTAAACCCGGTGTTTTCACTTATGTCGGACTATATCATACATCGATCAGTCTCCTTCAACCCTCTCGCAGTAAAGACTCCAAATATTCTAGGTGTTATTAATGGTCGTATGCCTACAAGCCTATGGATCCCTAGGTTGAAAGGCATTTGTACTGCGGTTATTGATTCGACGATTTAAAAGCTGAGTTTAATATTCTTAGAAAGTAGTAGTAAATAGAGGGTTTATGATTGGAAAACGAAGACGGTTGAATAGGAACGCATTATTTAGCCAAATTTACACTCTTGGGGAATATTCTTAAGTGAACGCTGACGTCATGAGATGATAGCTGTACATTAACCTCTCTCTCCCTTTTTCATGTGTCAAGAAGATCTTAGTCTAGACGTGGGAAGCAGGCTGAAATTTCAGAGCAGAGTGTATTTTGCCACGGACCCACGGCGAACGATCATCAAGAACTTAACTGTTTGACGTGGGAAAAGAGTGGAAGAGAATTGATTTGGCTATACATTTCCAAGTAAATACGTCATTTAACACACGCCGTTGTCATGTCATGAATCCTTTCAGTTTTGAGATGCGCCCGACCTCGACTAAAGTAATGCAGCCCAAGGTATTACCCATACCACAGATAACCCGAGAAACAAATGTATATAGACACCCAAAAGCCAATACAACACCGAGTCACACTCATTCATACCCGAGAGGGCAACTTATATTCACAAACTCCCACCAATCACTCCTGAATAAAATATTTTTGATAATCCGTGCAACCACAAAAAACACCCGCCTAACCCCGTTTCATTGCGATTTTATGTTCGCTATAGTTTAATCATTCATATTCCAAAGTAACCGCTTCCGTTGCCTCCGTAATTCATTGCAAGCCTAACACCTGGCAAAAGTCGATACTAAGTGAAACGAGTGATTGCCGTGACGAGAAACTCCATTATCCTTAAGACAGTGATTACGCGTTCGTTATCTCAAGAAATGTGCAAGTAAAATCAAATATTGTGTACAAAGTGTTTGTTGAAGTATGTGATGCAGCAACCGAGAATCACAATGTCGAGAGGCATAAGTTAAAGGTAAAACACGAGTGGATTTCGAGAATGACAATCAGTACCGATATTAATGACCCAATTGTATTTAACTACCATTTTCGGCCGAAAGACTGTGGCTGTCTTCCGGGAGATGGTGTGGTGCAGCCACTTATCGGGTTGACGATCGGAATGGCATTACGCATTCGTGTGGAAGTTGGCTGGTCGGATTTCAAAATTGAGTGATTCTTGGAGGAGGTTGAAACGTATGGTAAGGAATTTGAGCTGAGCGTAAACGAAGACGGTGAAACTTGATGAGACTGAGGCGAAGACTCTGGAGAGTTGCTAGAGAGTGAAGATCGATCCGATGATCCTGAATTTATCGAGAATACATCGTTCTCTGTTAGGAGGTTCGGACAGAATTCTAAATCATCATCGAGGTCGAAAGATCGACATGCCTCGTATCGTAAGCGGAAACTGGTTACGACAATTGGCTCTTCTTCTTTCCTTGCCGCTCGAAAGTGTTGCTGCTTGCTCGAGTTTTGGGATAGACGCGGTGCACGCCGACCACGACCAGTATGATTCGTTGACAGCGTTGGGTGTGTATGAGAGGAAGACGATGATGTGTAAGAGGAATTGTAGTGATAAAACGACGCCATTTTCTATGAATTCATGAAATTTCTAATATTGATTAGACTTTCTCTGTAAAGTCGAAGAAAGTACTACCAGTTGATTTCGCTAAACAAAAAAGGCCCGACAAAGAATAGAATGTGGGTAAGAGTGAGACGAAGTGATATTAAATTATCGTGGAGGTTGTACGTCGGATAAAAGAGATGGAAATTTGAGTATGTGGTGGTGAAGGTTTTGATGTAGGAGGATGCAATATGTAGGGTTGTCAAGGAAAGAGTTTGGAATTCAGTCAGCAAACGATGAGTGCTCGGACCACTTTCAACACGCTAAAAGATGTCCAGGGTTAGCCATAATAAGCCAATAAAAGGAAAGTGTTTGAGGTCGGCTAGGAAAGTTATTTCTAACCTCAGACTTGAAGTTGTCAACTGACTTGACATCAAGCCAGATGTCAGGGGGGTGACTATCGCTTCTAAATGAGGGAAGGGGCTATATCTTGGCTAATTGATGCTAAATAACCCTATTTTGATTACACCCATTAACCCCTTATGGTATACTACATGTACTTCCCTACTTTTAAGAATATAGTCAATAATTAAAAGATGTTTCGAAAAGAAATTCTCCCAGGTGATAGGAGATGCAAAATGAATTGGGTTTCGTAAGTTGTTGAACATGCCTAAGGCGCAATATTTACTTAAAATAGGTGAAATTATGAAAGTGATTTTACCCATTATATGGTGCCATCGGACTAGACGCACATGCAAATTGCCTCGAGCGCCAATAGGCTCAGTTTTTTCCACGCTCATTAAAATCAAAATCCACCAAATGATTTCTATGCATAAGAAGCTCAGCTTCGAGACTTATTCCGCAGTTTTGATTATAATGGGCCTAGAAGAAACTGGGCCTGTTGGAAAATAGCATACTTTGTATGGCGGCCCATAAAATTGGCCGTTGTATTTAGCGTCAAAATATACTTGTAAAGGCACGTGCACCCAAAACTTTGGCCATAACTAATCGGGTAACCCTTCACGTGGATGGGAGGGTAGCGAAAAATTTCTTCATTTTCCTCTTTTAATCCAGATTTACATAAGTGGTTGTCTATAAGTATATTACAGGTGCCGGTGTGTATTTATTACGATGTTTTTTCCCGGTCTTGTGTGTTATAACGATAATGTCGCTTGAAATGTGGGTCGTGCACAAAGGGAAATCCCAAAAATTTGGTCCTTTGTGCCAATAATTTGCCAAGACTTGTGCGTCTAGTCTGATAGAGGGTAAGGCGCAGTCTCTTGGCGTCTTTTAATGTCATGAGTTTTTTTTTTTTTAAATTAATATTGTGTATGCAGCCTGAAGCTATGACAATAATGATTACTGAAGGTGTGTTTGTGTTTTTCATGGAATGACTCATTTTGACGTTTGTAACACTCATACTCAGATTTCACTTGCAGATACATGTACCACTACGAGGATAATGTCTTGCGACGTGTAACCTCTTCCGTGAATACCCATCACAGGGAAAAGCGGGAGAAACCCGTGGCTATCTGAGCATGCTTTCGTCAAGCTATGAGAAAATCACCACCGCGAATAAGTGTGGTATACGGGTCTTACTGGATTCGAACCAGCTATGTCCTGTCTCGAATGGGGCATGTGTCCAAGCTACCCAGAGTCTACTCGGAGGAACGGCCAGGACGGTTTACCACTGCACCATCCGCCCCAATGTCGTGAGATTGTTGAAGGTCACTGAGTATATTCTCATGGAAGGATAGAATCATACGTAAGTTAATCCCGTAATTCTTGTAAACAATGGCATAGGATTATATTTAGGGAGCTGTTAAAAATACCATAATCCCTGCAAATTATGAAAGTCCTCTGTACACTTCTTTTGTAGGCACCACAACTGCCCAACGCATTCATCTTTGCGAGTTATGAAATTGTTAAAAGCACCACATCGCTCGATTTACGCGATAAAGTTATCCTAAAATTTCTTCCACTATCTATCACTTTGAACTACACCTGATCCCAATCGTTGACTTACTTTCGCGCATCAATTGAATTGTTGTTCTAAGGATTATTCTTGATCGGAAATAACACTGTACTCAAGGAGCTAGAGTGCAAAATACAAAGCAGCGTCAAGAGCATCACCGTAGTATCTTTGTAAGCAATCGTCGTCACAGGCTTCCGCACGGAAAACTAACATCCTTGTAGATATCTAATACTACCAGTCTCGTTTAAAATGGAGCCTGGTTATAACTCAGTAATGATGCTAGATTGCACATGCAAGACGAACAGTTTTGGTATGCCGCTACTACATATCATCGAACGAACTTGCCTGAGTATATCTTCCACAATTGCTTTCGTATTTCTCAGCCAAGAAGAAATTGACGATTATTGTTGGGCTTTGGTAGATATTAGGATCTATCAAGTTAGGTTAAATCTCCATCAGTCATTGTTTTCGATGCGGACAAAGGGCTAGGTATCACAACTGACCGTGTATTTTCTGATTTGAACCATCTTTTGTGTATTTGGAAAATTGAGAAGAATGTACTTCAATCAATGGAAGTCGGTTTCTTGATTTCATCCCTTATCGGAGTTTGAGTCTCAACGTAAATTGTGATAAGTATCCAAATCCGATTTGTTTACTTAACTTCATTCGTTTATCGTTTAATAGAAACAGCTCAAGATCTTCATAGGTAATTTTTAGCCAAATATCTCGAAAGCCTTTCTTTTACAATTGGAAGAGCTACTCAGCTGCCTATTACAAAACGTGAAGTCTCGACCAAAATATTTAAGAATCGAATTAAATTATTTTTTTTAGGGCTGCGTCAAATAGAGAATAAGGAGCTCGAAAAAAGAACCTATCCGGCTGGAAAATGGAGTTCAGAGAGGTGGAATTTGTATCGAGTCTCGAATATTTCTTCTTTGAAATCACTAGTCACATAGAATGTTAAATTGGTAATTTTTAAAATATTATAATTGCTTTCCCTAAAATCTTTCAACTCAGTCTAGAGAACTTAAATCAGACGTTAGAAGTTGGCAGTTGTACGACAAGGAAGTATAAATGCGGTGCATTTATATGAGTGGTGTTTTTAGCAATTTATAACTCGAAATATGACAGGGGGTAGTTGTGGTGCGATTAAGAAGTATAAATGTGGTGCATTTATGCGTGTGGTGTTTTTTAACAATTTCACAACTCGAAAAATGAAAGCGATTGGTTAGCTGGTGCAGGGAATGCAATGGATTTATTGCAGCCATGTAGAGTATTCCATTAACAAAATGTGGCGCAGCCAATAGACTCATGAATTGCGATTGTGGTGTCTGCGAAAGAAGTGTACAGAGCACTTTCATAATTTGCAGGGATTGTGGTGTTTTTAGTATAAAGTGTTGTGTTTTTAACAATTCCCTATATTCAATTATACAATAGGAGCGGATATTTGCAATCGTCATTGGTATTTGGAGTCACACTGTACTCAATTTGGACGTGAATTGTGACGACATTACTTTTCGCCAACAAGACCATCTTTCATAATATGTTACGTCTTTCCGTTCGCTATAAGAGGACGCAAGTACATACATGTATGGGCAAAATATTTATCACCAATTATTTCATCCAGTATCAACAACTATCATACATATCTCACCATCTTGCAGGATTATCTTTTTTAAATCGCGTATCAAAGGGCTTTCCAGCGAGCGAAAAATATTCCTATCATATTAAAGATTGGTGTGGTGGTTAAGGATTGCGATGTTAAACTGACTTTGCTGCCAACATCTAGCCTCTGTAAGGTCAATTCTATCATGAAGATTGACCTCCAGTACAATTAAATGTTTGTGCAAGTTTCAAACAGATTGAATTCGTGTTATTTTAAACTGGAAAGATGATAGAGAAGTTGTAGACAGAACTGCAACGAAAATATGCGCGAATCTTTGGCCCATTAGAAAGAAGTTCATTTGAATGACTAGTGATAGTTTAAAGACAATTTATGTTATAAATCTGTATCACGTGCATTTTGTCTTGGCATTTATCTGCATAACAATTACCATTCTAGACATCCATGGTGAATATATATGAACTGATACCGAATTCTCCCTATCCTGTCACAACTACTCCATGATCTAGAATCATAATAGGTTATGTCACCGGAATAGCGCAAATCAGAATCAGGATCCACAACATCTTCACCCAAGCCTCCGACGAGCGTCCCACACCTCGAGCGAGCAACCTTAAGCCTACACAACTGTTTGACCTTCAATCCAGCAAGTACAACCATCCCTCAGCATGGTAAACAACAAAGACGACAGCAAAGCTGTCATCCTTAAACCTGGTGTAGCCTTTACAACTTGGGCATCAGATCTACGCGGTGCACTAGCACAGGAAGCTCTTGTGGGCTATGTCTTGCACGATCAACTTGAAGAATGGACAATGAAAGACCTTCAAGCGTACAGCACAATACTTAGAAGACTAGACTCATGCATCAGGCCTGAGTCTAACAATACTCAGACTTCACTGGAACTCTATAGAATGATAGCAGATACTCACAAACCATCTGCTACAATGCCATACAGGAGCTCCTACACCAAACTTCTCAACACTAAGCTTATCTCAACTGCCACAGAATTCTGCAACGATTTCTAGCGGAATCTCCAAAACATTCATAATGCTATCTCTAATCTGGAAAAAATTACCTCTACTTCGACGCAGTATGGTATTACTGATGGCATGGCTTCAATTACGTTTTTCGAGGGCACTGCGCATATAAGTTGGCTTGAAACTTGAAGGGCAACTGGAGCCTTGGATAGAGACCAACATTCCCATGCTTCGCTTGAGCAAATGATGGCGACACTTCGGGATGTTGCTGGAGACCGTCGTGCCGCTCCTCAAGATACAATCGCGTCCGCAAGCCCTCATGGCTGCAAACCTAACGATCGGTGCTATCTACATCCCAAGTCAACGCATACTAAGAAACAATGTAGAGCCTAGAACATGGACCAGAGTGAGAATCCAAATAATAAAAACAAAAATTTCCACCGTGGTCATGCCAATGCCGCAGCTGAAACTTCCATGGACGATACTACCATGCCTCCACTAGCAATAACTGTGGTCCCCACCAAGTTATCTCTTATGGCAAGTACTTCTGGTCTTGCTACCACTAAAGATACCATCATTTGGGACTCTGGTGCATCAAAGCACTTTATCAACAATCGATCGGTTTTCACAAGCTTGATAAGCCTTTTACGTTTGACCAAGCTGTGATAAGTCAACTCTTAGTTATGGCGGTACTGCATGCATTAAGATCGAGTCACTCACACTAAAGCTTACTGAGACAATATTCTCTCCCGAATCCTCCACGAATCTTATCTCAGCTGGCAGAGCTTTTCGCCTGGTCAATATACAGGAAGATCGCAAAGCGGGCCTTCTATTTCACGTGACAATTAGTACTCGTACATCCATTGCCCGACTCGTTGCTATATGTGATATATCTATCGTTCTACCTTTATCAGAAACAGCAAGTGCAAAATCAACCATTGACCTTGTAACGCCAATCATTGCAAAATCAGCTGTAGTGTAACAGCTGGGAAGTTAGTGATCCCTGTAGCCTACGCTGGTACAGGGGGTCAAGGGTAAGTGAAATTCTCGCTTAATCGACAGTGGTTGGCGTGCATGGGTTTGTCAGCCTTAAACAGCAGCCGGTGAAGGCACGGTGAAGTCCCTAAAACAGGGCATCCCAGTACTATTACATAATTTTCTGTGCCAAGTTTGATATCTTGCAAAGTATCTTTTTCCACATGTTTCTACCTGTTTGGGTTCTGTACATATTCGCTGACCTTAATTTTCAATAAACATCCGGAACAATATTTTCCTTCATTACACAAACTTTACCAAATATTTAGCGCGATAAAAAATACAATAAGTTTCATTCGTTCTATACAAATATGTAATTTCCAATCAAATAGATAAACGTACCTCATTGCTAACAAGAACCTTGGCAGAATGAATACTCAAATTACTCCACCCGTTAGTAGACGTGCGCCCTATCTTACTCGAGATCACGGTTTGCAGGTGATTATAGGAATTCAGCTTTAAGAAAACTTTCCCCATAAATTAACTACATTTAAATACTCGCACTCCACAGAGCCCGATTCTCTAATAGAGAAATAGCAGATCAACTTAAAGTCACAATCCTTCAAGTTCGGAATACGGTCAGATCTGGTCGTGCCTCTCCCCAACCTCGGACAGGACGTCCACAGCAATTAAGCTCAGCCCAAGTTGATGAGCTGGAAGAATTTGTTTGTCCTTCGCGGGAAACTAGGCAAATGTCGTTTCTTGGACTGGCTCTCCACTTTCATCGTTGGAGTGCCGGAGAATACGCTATTCGGGATGCGCTCAGAAAACGAGGTTACGAGCTGCGATTTCCACGTAGCTCCCCCTCCCCCGCTTTAAAAAAATCATCGTGTTATCCGAATATGGTGGAGCTAACAGCATCTGAATTTGCGTCAAGAGTGGTCACGAGTTCTTTGGTGTGACGAGATATGGATAAACGATACCCGAATAATGTCTGGATATGTTACCAGAAAGGTTAGTCTAATTTATTCATTTTCAAAAATATCTCGGACTCTAATATCGTCAAAAGAGGGGGCCAAGACTATGATGGCACTTGTGTTATCGATCGTCACAAGAAGAACAACTCTCGGATGTTTTAGGGAAGCTTCGCGGGAATCGAACGAGGACCTTGTGTCTTTTGGGAGCGGGAGTGGGGAAGTATGACCTCTGAAGGATATAGTGAACATATCCTCCCAAGGATAGGTAATTGGATCAGAGAAGAGAGAGAAGAGACGGGCCACGATTATATCTTTATGCATGACAACGCCTCTGTCCATAAAGGACGTCCGGCTAGGGAGTTTCTTGATGCCAATGGGGCTGAATCTACGCCCTGGCCTGCTAACTCTCCTGACTTGAAGCCGATCGAGAATGTATGGAGTTGATGAAATACTACATACAAGAACGATAACCGGAGTTTGAGCGGACGAGACAGCGGAATAGGGCGGAGATTCGACCCATTGTGCTAGAGGCGTGGTACCATAGGACAACAGAGGAAAAGCTAACACAACTGATTGGGAGTATGGCTAGAAGATGTGAGGATGTATTGAACGCAAACGGGGGACCTAATTCATACTAGGCTTAAAAATCTGTATCAGCAGCAAATCTGAATTGCAAGTTTTAATATGACGCATGAACTCGATTATTTAGGCTTAGTGCGAAACAAAGTGGGGAGAGACAGGCGACTTCACTTTTGTCGACCTCAATTTCTCTCACCTTATTTTTGAACAAAGTTTGAAGCTTTACCAAATTTGGCCTCGCTTAATCGTAATCGTCACGGTAGATTACTATGTTTGGGTAAAGATTGGCAAAAATACCCCTGTAAATGACAGGCGACTTCACTTAACCTTGACACCCTGTAATCGTAGGCGCCTGAATAATGTGGAACAGAACTTAAGCGACGCATATGCTACAGGGAAACCACCTAGGTCTACTTTACTCAACTACATGAGTTGTGCTCGCTATTGTTAGATGATCATGACCATGACCATAGAAGTTGGGAGTTACAATATGTGTGTATATAAAAATGGCTTCAACCCTTAGAAGTAGTTCTTGCTGCATAGTTTTGATTATTGATTATACTTATCTACTTAATTGCTCAAGCGTTCGATACTTAAACTGTGACACGTGGCTAAGCTTTAAAAGTGATCTACAGCCGATTGATGGCACCTACGCCTTGACCGTGTCGAGCCTCTGATAGTCTCCTAAACAAAGTGCTTTGCATAGGGACTCGATGGCCTAGATACAAGCGAACTCACTCATTGTGCAGCTTGCCACCTTGAGCTAAGCGCAGCGCACCATCAATCGAGATCGACGTCTTATTCCTTTTGAGGCGCTAGATAAATCTTTGTAGGCATGGCTGGTCCAATTGCGCCAAACATCCTTATCAACGCTATGCTGTTATTACTACTGGTGGCCCGCATAAATGTCGTTTTGCTTGAGGATATGCAAGTTCATATGCAGGTGAAAATTCTTTTTCCTTGGTCAAAGCACAGAGAGAGGGGAAGGCGAGAAGGTCTGAAAATTCGCTGAGAGCCATTTCCCCCGACTTTGAGAGAAGTTTCCATATCAATTTCATTCATTTTTGACGTCTATTAAATACGTTTTAACTTGACGAAAATTGATTTTAGTAACTTGAACTTTGCCAAGTCAGAGTAATAAACTGCTCAGTTTCATATTTTCCACTCAAAAGTGGATTTTTTCGTCTGTAGCGCCTTCAACAGTGAAATTAGATAGTATTAGGTGATGAATGAAAGTGAAGCGGAACTGATCTTAAAGTCGGGGGGAATGGCTTTCAGCGAATTTTCAGACCTCCTGGACTTCCCCTCTTTCTGAGCTTTGACCACGGAAAAGAATTTTCACCTGCATATGAACATGCATATCCTCAAGCAAAACGACATTTATGCGGGCCACCAGTAGTATAACTCATGCTACGACTCGCATGAGATGGTGATTTGGTGCGATAAAGAAAGTTAAAATTCTATCATGCCTGGTAGACTCTTAAGGATATGTAGTCACATTATTGCGTAGGGTACAGTTTTGTGGAATAAGGTAGGTAGTGAGCGGACAAGGAGGGAAGTCGACGGCGTTGAGGAAAGTCACTAAATTGAATGCGGCGGATGGTCTTCACTAAGGAAGAGAAACGTAAGATACGGTAATCTAAGATTAAGAAGACGTTGCGAGGGGACTAAACATTTCCATGTCGGGCTGAGTATATATATCTTGAAGGATTTCTCACGACGGCTTTGTCACCAAATACTTTCATTCTTCTCATGGTAACCAGAGCACCTCATTTACCATTAAACCAGAACCAGACCTTGCCCCGCTTACCAGTCTAGAGTACAGTGTGGTAAACTCATACGTTGTGCATAAGTCAACCTAATTAATCCGTGAAATAGACTGGGTTACTTTTATGAAAACTCAATAAGGTAAAACTGTTCGCATTTGTTTCTCGGATGGAGGATCGGAAATTCAACGTAACTCAAAGTGGCAAGAGATGGCCCGAAAAAGTGGCATTCGTCAGGATATCACGACCCCTTATACACCCGAGCAAAATGGTCCGGCCGAAGTCGCAAATAAAGTCATCATCACCCGAGCTCTTTATCTACTTATCAATTCAGGTATGCCCGAAATCTTTTGGTCTTGGGCTGTAAGCCACGCAGTATTCCTTTCGAACCATCTTTTCAATATTACTACCGAAAAGTACCTAATTACACTTTCATCACTCCCTTCGAGTTGCTCATCATGATCTCGTTAATTTCATTTGCCTTCCACGGTTCGGCTGTAAAGCCTATCGAACCCTCAATAAGCCTGAAAAGGGCGGCAAATTCGACCCGAGAGCACAGGTGGGATGGTTTGTAGGGTTTCAATCCAACACTACCAAGAACGCCTTAATATTATCCCCCTACAAGACGCCAAATACACGCTGGACATGGAAGGTTTTCTGCACTTCCCATGCCGCATTTGACGAAAATGCAATGTATGGGCAAACAATTTCAAAACTCCAGGAATTAACGCCCCAAGAGTATTACTCTGGTAGAGGACTTTGTCTCAGTATCCCTGCAGCAACTACAAACGATCTCACTCCAGCTAGAACTAACTCACACTCTAATTGCACATCTGAATTTTTCCCATCTTCAGTTACTCCCTTGTCTGAAGTATTTCCAAGCGATGGAAATCTTGTAGAACCACCAGAAGCACCACCACATCAACAAGGGTAGTCTGAAAAGGATGACCCACACAATCTAGAAGAAGATGAAACTAGCTACGATACGTTGATACAACCTTTCCAGCTACCCACTTACGCAGGCCACAAGCGAAACCGATCTCTAGGCCCGTCATCTTCATCCTCTTCATCTTCGCACAAAACAATTCCGGCGGAGTCAAATACTCCAATCTAAGTTCTAAACTGTCGGGACAGGACCTGTAAATGGATAGTTTTGTAAATGTGCAGTAGTCCAATGGTCACGTGACTTCACTTTAGATTATTTAATCTCGTAGGTCGAGTAAGGAGGAGAGGTAGAGTCTTTACCTTTTTGAGAATGAATTGAATTGAACTGATTGTGAGTATACTTAAGTATTCCGTTTCCAACATAAACGAAGAACCGATAGACGACTGGGACACACTGACGGAACCTTTTTTCTCTTCAAGGTACGCGGGCCAGAAAAGAGCGCACTCTCCGACGCCTCCAGCATCGCCCATTCCTTTGACCACAGTAACTCGTTACGGCCGGACAGTTAAGCGCCACGATTACAAACGGCTCAACACGGGCAAGGAAGTGGCTTCCACTACAAAAGTACTTTCTGATCCTAAGTCTTGGTTTGAGGCTATGACATGCTCAAACGCAAGTCACTGGAAAGAAGCCGCCGAAGAAGTTTTGTATCTCTAATTTCTACAAGCACAACGATTTTAATAGACCGTAAAGATGTACCCAAGGGTAGATCAATTCTGACAGGAAAATGGGTCTTTAAGCGAAAAACACTTGCTGATGGCTCTCTGGACAAATATAAGGCACGGTGGACAGCGCGTAGATTCACCCAGCAAAAAGAAAGGTGTTGATTACTTTGACACATTTGTCCCAACACCACGATTTGAGACTATGAGGCTTCTACTAGCTCTTGGTCACTATCTCGGGTGGCATAGATTACTAGGCGATATGGCTACAGCCTTTCTCAATCCAGACCTAGACGTCGTTCTCTACATACACCTGCCCCAAGGTTTCGAACAGAACGGAAAAGTAGCTAAGCTAGAAAAGGGTCTTTACGGGCTTAAGCAAGCTGCAGCCCTTCATTCTCTAGCAAAAGCAAAGATATTTTTGTGATTCTCCACGTAGATGATTTCCAGTCACTCGGCCCCGATAAGCATAAAATTAATCAACTCACAAATGCACTCAAGAAATCGCTTAATTTCAAAATTGTTACAAGTGACCAGTTCCTCGGAATTTACCTGAGTCATAAAGGTAACAACCTGAAGCTCTCACAGGGGTTTATGCAGGTGAACTTCTCTCCAGATACGGTTTGTTAGATTGTAAGCCGGCTAATACCCCAATGGAGCGTCGTTTAGAAACCTCATCTGAGCCAGTGTCAAGCTTGCGTCATGCAGAATTCAATCAAATCGTCGGAGGACTACAGTATTTGGCAAATCAAACACGTCTGGATATTGCGTTTGCGACTAACCATTTAGCCCGATATTCTTCTAATCCTTCCGCGGATCACCTTACAGCTGCAAAACGTGTTCTTTGATACATTGCAAAAGATCCGGACAGAGGTTTTATTTCTGAGAAAGATATTAACCCCCTTCTTGAAGCATACTCTGATTCGGATTTTGCAGGCGATCCTTCTACAGTACGCTCCACCTTTGGATTGTTTATACGACTTGGAGGTCCTGTTTTCTAGAGATCACATCTGCAACGAGATGTCGTCCTATCCAGTACTGAAGCTGAGTACCTAGCGCTCACTGTGACCTGTCGACAGGTCACTTGGACTCTTAACATCCTCGACGAAATGGGGCTATGCAAAGAGGTAAGGGGGTCAAAGTGTTCTACTGTCTTCGTAGACAACCAATCTGCTATTCTGTTGACCAAGAACCACAATAATCACAAGCGCCCACGCCATGTGAACGTTCGTAATGACTACTGTCGGCAGCAGTATCACCTTGAATTAATTGACTTGCAATACACACCATCAAATCCGCAGAAAGCTGATGCTCTGACTAAGACAAAATCATCGGTACAAATCTTTTAACTACAGCTACTGTTTTTCTAATGCCTCCTATACAGTGTACACATTGAGAGGGGATGTTATAAATATGTATCACGTTAACAGTGTCTTGGTATGTCTCTGTATAATAACTACCATTCTAGACATCCATAGTGAATATATATATGCTCCGATACCCAATTCTCCCTATCCTGCCTTAACTACTCCATGATCTAGAATCATAATAATTTATAATCTTATATTTTAATACATATGCTAGTTAACTACTACTTTAGCGCGAATCCGAGAACGTAACGCCTTCCACATGCCATAGATGTACAACCGCTCCCTCTGCGTAGCATTCCAGACTCTGGAAGCTGTCAGGGATTGATTCTCGAAGAAGACTACAAATTTGTGAATAATTTTTTGGAATAGTAAAGGTGTCTTTTGCACATGTACGTGTACAGCTAGTAGCATATGGAGCAATATAATCGAGATAGTATGAGTCTGTGAGAAAATCTGCTTTTCAGTCAGCATGGGCTACACGCAGCTTGTATGAAAACTGATCTGATACTCAACATAAGTTTTGCCCGGTTTAGCCCTTTTACCACTCAACTTCAATTTGAATCTTGCCATGAAATTCATGCTCAATTTGCCTGCGACTGTGCCTGGCCAAGCGCTCAATAGTAAGATATTTTCCATGGAAATTTTGAAGGAACCTTTTTGGTCTTTGAATAGAGATGCATATCTTTGACCGACTCCAGATTGAGAAGCCACTTCTATACTATCGTAGATCTCCCTGCCTCCATAAAGGGTATGATCCATTCTCAGAGCTAATTGTATTTAGGAGCTTGAGGTGATCCCGGAAAGCGCAGTCTTGTATTGATTTCTCTTCTAAATGAGGCTGGAGTTACTCTATTATTACATCGGCTTATTTGATGGCTTGATCCTTAAGAATGCCGAGTAAAATGTGATATCCAAAGATCAAGCTTGTTGATTCTTATTGCAATAACACGTTATCTTCTTGATTCATGTTTGATGTTTGTTTCCATGGCGAAATAGGCTTTGTGGAGGGTAAATGCTGAATGTTGGAGGTTGACGGCGAAGTCAATTTGACATCGCAGTCGTTAACCACCACACCAATCTTTAATATGATAGGAATATTTTTCGCTCGCTGGAAAGCCCTTTGATACGCGGTTTAAAATAGATAATCCTGCAAGATGATGAGATATGTATGATAGTTGTTGATGACTGGATGCAATAATTGGTCATAAATATTTAACCCATACGTATATGTACTTGCGTCCTCTTGTAGCGAACGGAAAGACGTAACATATTATGAAAAGTGGTCGTGTTGGTGAAAAGTAATGTCGTCACAATTCACGTCCAAATTGAGTATAGCGTGACTGCAAATACCGATGACGAGTGCAAATATCCGCTCCCTCATACAATATACAAGACTTACTTCAACTACGGGTAATAGTTTTCTAAGGTTTCTGGAGTGGTCCTTATGTAAAATTCAAATAGTTCCAGGTACTAGTAAGGATTCCACCCTTCAAAATTTATAAAATTTCTTTTTGCGAAGCCTAATTCAGAGGTGATACCCGTCAATTTTTACCATGTTAGTACAGCAGAAAAATCTAGAGTGGGTTAGAGCAGGGAATACTCGATTCAGGGATTAAAAGTACAGGGCTACCGGGTTATTGAAAATAATTGTACGAGAAATTCGTGTATATTCACAGTGGTCAATTAGGTGTGTTTTAAACACAATTTTCATGCAAGCTTATTTTCAATACCCCAGTAGCCCTGTAGAATAATTACAGGATATTTTCCATTAAAAATCGTTTAGCCTCAGTTATCAGGATTTGTTCTCAAAGCTATGGTTTAATTAGGGGAGCCCTTAATTAGCTATTCCATCTTTATTTCACTTCATTTCGTTTTCCTAACAATACTGACCATTTTTTTCACTAATCATCAAGAAACACTTACCAACTAGAGACCTGCTCATGCCAGCAGAATTTCGATCCCCCCCAATTCATGGTGAACGAGACATTCTAAGATAATAAGAGAGTATAAGAGGACGAGAAATGAACTTGGAAAATAAGGCTACTTCCGACACAGAACCATCTAACAACCTCGATTAAAGCTGGCTATCAGATGCACGAAAAAATAAAAGACTGAGGCTCATCGCTTCTGTACCTTTAACTACTTGTCAAAGTTACCCTGGATCCACAAAACAGCGCTGCGATTTTCAAATATTATCGCGACTAAACGGTACAATTCTTCAGAAGCTAAACATAAGATGTTGAAAAACAAAAGGTTGAACCTAAATTTTACGGCTGACAAAATTCAGAACCAAAACGATTGCATAGTTTGACGTAGCAGTCTGGGATCTGGCAGCTGCCCAATGTTTTCCAGAAAAAGAGCTCGGGTATGGTCTATTCAGTATAGTACTGCATGAAAATGATCTCTCAGATAGCCCGCTAAGTTAGAAGGGGTTTTGGGACCTTCTTAATGTAAGACAATCGCCTCTCCACATTCTTCGAGTACGACGATATGTTGCCTTGTACCGAAGACATCCAGTTTATTGAATGACCACCCTGCTTTTCTCACTCAAAGCAACAGAGTCCGCATGGACGGAATCTGATCAATCATTTCATTCAGCACAAGTATTTGGATTCGGGGAGAGAAAGATATCCTTCACCCCGTGAGATTCGATGGATTGTGGAAGGAGCGTAGAAATCTGTAAGTCGGAATACCACAAGTTCTATTCAACCATGATTTTACCTGCTATTTTAGTCTCCCCGCCATTCTATTAGCCTCTTCGTGTAAACCTACCTTTGAATCACAAATAAAATTACAAATTATCCAAGAATATCCTTAAAGAATCACGACTCCAAGGTGCCATTATAGCTTTTGATCGCAATAAAATTTCGCCTCTACGTGCAGGAGCAGCTTATGCCGTATAAATAGCCACATTAATCCAGTGAATTAAGCTCGGGCACCTATTTCTCGGCCATCCTAATAAATTATACACAAAATTTTAAAATGCTAGTATATCCCACAAAATATATTAAATTTGCCATAGATTACAATAAGGTTCCAAATTAATAGTAGCAGACCCACTGACATCTATTCGAAATTCATTTTCTACAGTTGTTGGTGCTTTCTGAGCCGAAAGCACTGTCACTTTGTCGATAACCTCACTGATAGTTTCGGGATCGCTGAAGTGCTCAATTTGATTCATTTGAATTCATCTTCTAGATCTATAATTTTGGCTGCAATCTCATTGATGTTGTGATTGTTGTTTTTCGGATTTAGATAGAGTAGCTCTAGCATTAGCCTCCGGAAGAGCCTTACCTACTTTTCTGAACAAAGTTCGAGCCTTTCAAGATAGAGGTTCGATACTTTCGGGCGCCTGAGAGGCCTTGTGAAGGACCTGTGAGCATCGAGGGGTATGAAAGATAGGATCAGGTGAGTTTAGAGTCAATCCTGGGCTGGGTGGAATTGTAGGACGCTGAGAAACCTGAGATGAGGCAAGTACAAGCTCAGGATTATATGGGCACAGCCCAGTAGCCCTCCAGTCAGCCCAGATTGTTCGCTCAGATAGGACCTTCTCTCTAGCTTCGTTGTATGATACCACGAAGCGCTCTTTCTTAATCTGAGCTGCATTATCTAGCGCAGACAGACCTGTGATCTCACTGCGGTATTTGATCTTCAAACCCAAGAAATAGACGAGATCTACAGGCTGGAGGACATGTGAAGAATATGGGGAAGATAGAAGCAGTGAATCTTATGCTGCCTCCATTGCCAAATAAACTTCACATCGATGCGGGAATCTTGGCCGTCAAAAATTAAGATTCGGAACCGACACTCCCTTGATGACAGATTGGGTATAAAAATTTGCTTTAACCACTCGAGACGGATTCCATTGGACGTCTAGCCATTTTTAGAGGTCGTATAGACCCATTTAGATACGTTTTGGGCTGAAAACCAAGTAGTCTGGAGGAAAATCTCACTGAAAATGATAGAGCATTTAATTTTCTGTGCGCCGTTGATACGGCTTCTATGATTAAAACCGACTCCCGATTTTCTGACAATCTTATTCAAGTCTTTTTTTCCCTTGACTAAGCTTCAACTTGAGAGTTTGTGCAGACTCAGAGCTAGTCTTGTCTCATCCATATTCCAAATATCTTCCTGGTGCATACACAATTGGGATCGTGTCCGTTCAAAGAGTTCAAGGAATACGCAAATGTTATCCAAGCTAGCTACAGAGGCTCTCGAGCTATCAATCTTTTCTCCAACCACAGAAGAAACGGAAAGATTGCGCGTGATGAGGTGTTGTAGCCATCTTTTCCCCTGGGTTCATCGTCTCAATTCTCACGGAGGATTCGAGCGGTATTCCTTTAACACGAGGGTGCGAAGGGGGCTGAAAATGAGAATTCCCGATCGTGATCCAGTTCTTCAGAGATTCCTCCTATTCTGGAGACAATCTTTGATGGTTTTTATGAGCAATGGCGTGACTATAACAACCAAGCGTCAAGCTTTGAATAATTGAGCGAGGTACACTAAAAGCAAAAACAACCTTTCGTAGGCTCTTGTTGTTAAATATAATATAATATTGGTTATTGATCAAGATATTATCAATAGACAGAATAATTTATAATTGAGGCCTCACGAATGAATAGATGAGTGTAAGGAGAACATATATATATATATATATATAATTGAGATGAGCTTTTGAATCAGCTTTCAATCTCACACTCTTTTTAAGACACTCTATGTCAGCACCGGGGCTTCAGGCAGGAGATATGAATATAATATGTAGATGTTAATTAGAATACCCTAAGATAGGCAACGCGTGCCGCAACATAAAACTACTAGCGCGACTATTAAGCGAGAAGACACGCTATACTACACGCTAACAATTGCCACTCTTCTGAAAGATGCCTTGCTCCTGCAAGGAATCATGAATTTGAAATCGTACCCAACCTTCCAATCTCCTTATTGAAGTGCGACACTATATTTTCCGGCAGGTCCTTACCAAGTATCCATTGATCGTACTCGACACTTCGCCCTGCGAAACGTATCAAGTATTGGGTCATTTTCCCCCCATTACGAAGTCTTAATTCACGCATTCGTAGGATCTTTTCCGGAATCAGTGTTGGGTTGAGATTGAGCTTTTCAGCATATGGACGGTTAAAGGGGTCATCAGCCGGGTTGTGAGCTGGCTCTAAATGGGCGACGCTGATCACTGGATGTATTGCCGACATTGAAGGCGGGAGCTCGATGCGGTATGCTAATCTTCCAATTCTCTCAATCACTTTAAATGAACCTGCGTATTGTTGGAGGATCTTTGTATTTCGACCAGCAAGTCCGGGGACATTATACCCTCGATGTAGTCTAAGCGCAACAAAATCTCCCACTCTGAAGAAAACGGGTTTATGTTTCTTGTCATATTGTTCTTTCATGTAAATTGCGGCCATTTTGATAGCAACTGCCGCTTCTACTAAGGCGGGTCGAAACTGGTTTTCAGCTTGTGAAAACGAGTCAGGGTAGGCCTGTTCCTGATCTGCGTCGGAATTAGCAATTTCAGGCGTGGCCTCATTAGATAGGTTTATTTCGCTATTGACTTCTTCGACCATTTTCATTAGATCGTCCCCGGCTATGTCGAGGGGTTCCCTAATTCTTACGCCATACATGACCTGTGTGGGAGTCATGTTTGTGCTGCGTGAAACACTGTTAGAAAGGGTCGCGCAAATTCTGGCACAAGTGGATGGCCATAAACTAGGAGAAGTCAAAGTTGCTATAAAATATCGGAAGGCTATCTCGATTTGTTGATTCGTTCTTTCCGACGCCCCATCCGTTTGTGGATGCCAGGCAGTAGAGAACAACAGCTTTACATTTAATGCGTTGAACATGCCTTTCCAAACTTGTGATAAGAATTTTGGGTCTCGGTCAGAGATAATTTGGACTGGGACGCCCCATAATATTAGTAGTAGGTGGTTTATAAGGCGTTACCCCACTGTTGGTTTGTCTAATTTACGTTTCCGGGAATCATTGTAACTACCTTGCTTAGTTTTTCCGTGACGGTGAGTAAACAGTCGAACCCATCGGGAACGCTTCGCAGCAGCGCAAGGACAAAGTCTATACTAATAGTGTGAAATAGACTTGGCGGGGAAAGGATTGGCTGAAGCGATCCGTGAGGTTGATGCCGTCTGGTCGCATTCAATGTACATTCCCGAAAATGTAGTAAGTACAACCGCAGCTCTTTCCCGAGGTTAAATACGTAGAATTTATCGGAGAGCTTTTGGTAAACTCTATTAAAGCCAATATGCCCCAGTTGAGAACGAGCGAGATCGAAAAGCACTGGCGTAATTTTATTTGGTATTACCACTCTACGCTCTTCGTGACGGATGTTCTTTTTGGCAAACAGTAACCCTTGAGCATATTCAAAAGGCAACAGAACTCCGTCTTGTCCACGACCTTCGTTATTCTTAATTAGATTGATAGTTCTACAACATTGTTTATCTTGTTGATACGCCTCCTTAATTTCTTCAAGAAAGCCAGGGTGTACGTGAAATGTTGTGACCGGGTAGGCCCATGTCACGTTTTTATTCTCCTCCACTTCTTTATCCACTTCTAAGGCAGGATGAGAGTCATCTGAGGACTCAACTAGAACAGGCGAGGTGTTTGAAGTTGGTGTGGGGTGCTTAACATGCATCCTAGATAGAGCATCCGGTACTATGTTCGACTTCCCTGGTTTGTGCCGGATAATAAGTCTGAATGCTGACAGATATTGGGAACTCCTTTGATGTCTCTGATTTAGACGAACTAGTGACGTAGTGGTGGTCATAGACGTTTGAGTCGCTATCTGCATGGTAGCACTATGATCAGAGTAAATGATAGTGGGGTATTTGGACGTCTCAGTCATGTGCCGGATTTTAGACACAACCTAACAACAACAGGCTACTTCGAGCTCTGTGGGCCAGTAGTTCTCCTCCTCAGATTTGAGTAGTATCTGAAATTACTTATAAGAGAAGTCTGGAACTACTCTATATTTTCCTCACCTAATATTCACACGTTCTAATAGTTATGCGCCCGGAATAGCGACAACAATTATTTTACAGATATAGAAACTCCAAAATAACTGCGCCAATATACGTTGTGATTATTGACCTCTATCAAGAAGATATTTTTATTGAGCTACTAGTATACACCTTCAAAATCATCACCGCAAGTATGTCTGGAATAACTTCAATATCAAACATTAAACGATATATCCTCACGAACGATGAATCTTGGAGCAACTGGTATGGTCAA
>JAKRRZ010000180.1:0-29024 GCA_022627015.2 Podosphaera aphanis
AGCGAATTTTCAGACCTTCTCGCCTTCCCCTCTTTCTGAGCTTTGACCCAAGGAAGAAGAATTTTCACCTGCATATGAACTTGCATATCCTCAAGCAAAACGACCTTTATGCGGGCTACCAGTAGTACATGGACCATCAATTTATGCCTCGGCCGACCAAAATGTCTGGGTACATGTAATTTACAACGCACACTCAGGCGACCATAATTAAACATACAATAACCTCGGTTGGTGATCAATCGACGGAAGAAAAAAAAAAGTAATTGCCACTCCACCCGATCAGCGTGCGCACCAGAGCAGACAGGACGGTCTCATCTTGAAATGTTATGCAGCTGGCTATCGGGCTTGTCTCCGGACCGAGGCTGGTCATGGACCTCCCATCTACACATGTATCTACAGGTAGATAGGGTATTCATCAGTCAACCAGACCTGGAAAACATGTAGACTGCAGCCGAGAAGCCAGCGACCACGAATTCGCGCAGTAATCCAGCGGATCCCAATGCCGAAGCGTCTCCCCCACATGGCAATGTCTCGTCGCAGGAGCATGACGTGTCGCGTGTGTGGATTTACGTCTCGGGGGGCGTGGTCGAGGAGGCTTCCGATGGCGCTTGTCGCGCCTCTTCAGTGAGGAGTCGAGTGACAAGTTGTCACGCGCCGCGGCCCGAGGCATCGGTTCGCGCGAGTCAGTGGGAGCTCACGCATATTTTGACGCACGTCTCGGCGGCGGCAGGCCTTGGCGTTGCGTGTGTGGAGAACTCATCCTAGGATCGCTCGGTCCGAACCTCGTCCACTTCATTCTCGGCCTGACTGATCAACGACATCGACCCACCGGTACGCTGTCAATGGGTCCGGGTCCGGGTACCGTCAACCACCGCTAAATTTTGAGGGAATCATCGACCACACGAATGTCGCCCGCGTAGGCGTGTCACGCACCGTGTCGTCCGGATGGCTTAGCAGAAAGCTGACGATGAGCGTGGCTCATGAGCTAGCGTGAACACCGGCCCCATGTAAGAGACAGAGCGGCAGCTCGCCCGATTTGAGCAGACCCTTCGACCTGCCTATGCACCGTGGCCAGTAGAGCGAGCATATCTGATTTCGCACAGGAGGCGGCGGGATCACGGGGTTTCGCGGGTTTCCCTTGGGGCGGAGTCTCACGATGGTGGGTAGGGTGCAAGTCCGTGAGTGAGTGGCGTCTCTTCATTCATTATCCGCGTCAGAATGCGCGGGTCGAAATCTGTGGAATTCCGGGGCGCGACGGAGGCCGCAGTACGAGTGCTTCGTCTCAGATCTTCACCGTCGCATCGTGTCGACCAGCCCGCCCGCCGGCAGAGGCAGAACCCCGACGAAGTCTCCCAGCGCCTGTCCAGCTGCCCGCCACATTCCGCCCCGAGTCCTCCACGGGGCAGCGTCTCCACGGCAGGAAGGGCGATGATCGGGCGGCACGACGCTTGCAGCGATCGCACACCCGACCGAGGCCGAAGAAGCTAGCGAGCGGAGACAACGGAGGCGAGCTATCCCGCTCGCACGCCCGTGCGGACGGACGCCGCGGGCAATCCGCGTGCAGCATCCCATCGCCTCGAGGAAGGAGAGTCGGACGTGGGACGTCGGAGTCGAGCACCCGTCGTGCAAATCCCACGCGGAGAACTCGTGGGACCGTGTCTGGCAACGACCGCAGGACTAGACGTCGACGACAGACAACATCCACACACACGCATGCACGTCTCCCGATGCCGATGTCGCCATCACCGCCGACCCATCGCCGCGCTGCCGGCGCGGGGCCGGGCGTCGGCTCGCTAGTCCATCTCCAGCACACCAGCAGGAAGGGCACGCGACATTTCGAACGCACCAGGCAGTATTTGAGACACATGCAGGACGGGTTATACGAGATTGACGAACGAGACGCGGCACTAGTCCGGTCTACAGCTCGACGCTAGAAGCCACACTATGGCTGTGGGGACGAATCGATTGGTTGTGTTCTACGAGGGAAACATGGATATCTCACACCTGAGATCAAAATCTAACGAGAGTTTATTGACGAGGACGTTCACTGATTTGGAAGTGTGTGGAACTGACTTCATGCAAGCAGGGGATTATAGAAAAGCCTGACGAGGGGATCGGGACGACGTCAGTAGAGTAAACCACTGGACATGATCGATTCAAGAGCATTACAATAAAGGTTACAGTAATTCACAACCGAGCATATACACCAGAAAGGGGGCTAGAGATCTGTTTGTACCATCAAGCAACCATTCTAGGAGCAGCTAAAACAACGCAATCGGAAAGCCACAGTAGATGCAGATTGGAACAAAATACCTCCCACGCCGATCCAGGGCAAAATATATTCGTGCGCCGTCTCGTGCGCACCTTTACCTTATTCAATTGTTGAGAATTCAAACTGTCATCGATTTGTGAGATAAATGATATTCAAATATATGGTAGCAGTAGATATGGCTACAAGATGGCAGAGTATTATGTTAGTACAATATTCATTTGACCAGTCTGTTGCGTCGTCCAAATATTCGGCCTGATTATAGATCTAGTGAGCAGTCAATGGTGTGACGGAATAAAATAACCCATTTATAGAGGGTTTTCCAAAAAACGGATATTCCATTAAATAATCTGTCAAACCTAAAGGTAGGTAGAAGATTTAACTAGAGAGAAAAACAATTCCTGCCTAAGAATGCAAGAACTGATAATCCACTCGCACCAGCGGAGTTCATATTATCGAGGTCCGAACTTTGTTGTTATACACAAGGAATGTAGAATGTTTCTTCTATTTTTGGTAGCAGCTCGCACACCAGACGTCTTTCATTCAGAAGTGAAAGAAATTCAATGTTCATTTGAATCCGAATCAATTTGAGGGTGCAACCATGAGAAAGTATTTCTGGTGGCGCACAAGTAGATATCTTACGATATGCTAATCAATTGAATGCTTCACTAGGAAGCTTGAAAGTATAGAGGCCCTTCACCATAGTATTTCTGCGTTTATAATCGGGAAACCCGATTCTCTTGGATCTCTTGCGAGAGGAAATGGCTGTCGATGACATTCTCTGACAAACCTTCTCGCTTCATATTCACCCGTGAATGGAAGTAAGAAACTCGAGGGCATTTTATGCATTTTGATCTCATATGAATCTTTTCTGGAATCCCCATTTTGATTCAAGTCTATTATAGCTTTCTGTCCACCAGAGAATTGCCAATGTAGGTTTCGCTGTTTCCCATGTTTATCAATGAAGTTACATAGTTCGTGAATGTTGATGGTTCCTGCATCCAGAGAGAAGAGTACCATGTTTTCAGACTTGGTCTTGCGGCTCAAGGATGTGATGAGGCCATCATCTTTCAAATACTGATTAATCCGTGGACCGTATGGACGCCTGAGAAAATGCAGTGATAACCTGGCATAGCCTGGAACAAGAGAGAAATTTCTGAGAAGATTCTCTAACTCCTCATTTTCCTGTGAATAGCCTTTCAGTGTTGGAAGAAGATAAGAGGGCGATTTTCCATGTAGCCTGGAGAGCTCATGTAGCCGAGTAACCTGATTCTGATACGCTTCTGCAGCAGCACTACTAGAGAAAAGTATCAAGTAAAACCCTTGGAAGCGCAGTGACTGTTCGTCACGGGCGGGTATTACTGTAATTTTTTAGCAGATTTTCTTGATTGGCAGAGGATTTGTATGGCACCTTTGATAATACCACTAGTCCAACTTTCAATGTGATCTCCCTTGTGGCCTAATCGAAAAAAATCACTTTCTTCCAAAGTACTACTGCATGCATTCAATGAGAGAACACTGGGTTCTACTCGAGAACCGATGGGAGACATTGGGCTATGGATAGTTGGATGACTCCGCTTCATACTGTCATTTCCGTCTTCATTCTTTCGTTTTTCAGACGCCTTTCCACTCTTTGACGACCATTTAAACACAGGTAGTTTCTCCAATCTGTTCACGGCTTTTTTAATCTTGGCTCTATCCCCACTTTCGATGGACTCCTCAGGGAAAAGTTCATCGTATAAAGATACTAATTCGGTATTTTTTTTCACACTTGACAGATTCTCGTTTGAATGTCTTTTTGAAGTAGGTTGTGCATATCTTACATACTTCAAATCGATTTCTGGTACTGCCGACGGATTTAGCCCAGTATTCGAAGGAGCCCTACCTTTAGAAGCAATATGCGTGGGGTTGGAAGTTGAGTGAGGTTCGGATGTCTTTAAATATGTGTTTCTCGGGAAAGCAAAGTCAGGAACATAGCTCTTGATCACTTTCGATGAGAGAGGGAACAGCTTTCGCCTTGGAACGGAGTCTTTCCTAGCGCTTAAACGCGTTGCATCTTTCACATAAGACTGGGATGTAAAGCCAGGAGCTGAAGGCTTCATTCTCACCTTTTTTCCCGTATGTTGACCTTCATTCAAAGTAGACTTGGGTGAGGGAAATCGCCCTCCTGCAGGTTCTGAAGACAGTCTGGGCGAATATTCCGATTTAATCTTGTCTACACGGTAGTAGTATTTTATTAGCGGCTTCTTTGACAATTCAAGCGCCGAATTATTTTCCGGCTTTGAGCTTAGATTTTCTTCATGCTGGCCGTGTTTTGGAACATCTGAGGGGGTCTCGGTTGAAATATTTTTCTCTGGCGGAATGCGTAGGTTATCAGTACTGTAGCCCGCAAAATCGCCAACTGGTTGTTGGCTCCGAGGACCTTTTTTCCATCTAGAATTCATCCACGAAGCTGAATCTGATGTGTGGGCGCGCTGAACCACTAGGGTTAACTGCCGCATATTCCATGAGTGCGTTGGGAACTGCAGCGGCAGCATCAATGCGTGGAGATCGAGTCGGCAGTACAACTTTTAATCGGAGTCATACTCAAATGTCTTGGCATCAATTACCTTATCCTGTGCAAATTACAGGCCTAAAGATTGAAGGGCCTTGTTTGTCAATATTTTGGCGTCTTACTGATATATTCTCGCCTAACAATCCGAAAAAGGCTAGCTAGCAGGCTGTTGAAATGCTTCACGTTTTCACGATCAGCATCTTATCTCCATCAGGCTTGTTAGCTCCGAACGGTAAGATTTCGTCACGCTCTAAAAACGATTACTTTGTCATGTTCTTAGTCAGGTAGGTAAATGTTTTAGCAACAGAGCTGAGCCATGATTGGCAAGACACGGATAACTGGCGGACATCTAGCACTACCTGTTGGTAATGAAAAAGGTCAGCTCACTTATCTCCAAGGCATATTGTTTCTAATAAAAATTTTAGCTTGGCGAGAAGTGTAATGAACGATGCGCATCGATCAGATTTGCCCAGAAAAGTGAATAGATATACCGGAGATCACTTCTGACACAAAAAGGACCCGCCTTGATATGGAAAAGAGCTGGGCGCACTTCTTTTGGTGTCAAACTGGCTGAGTTACCAAGGAAAGAAGCGAACCCTGCCCTTCTTTTCATGCATCAGGGCTCTCTCGCCATGTTGCTCGAGGCACGATGCGAGTTCTACACGCAGTCGTGATAGAACTCATTGTTCTATTCTCTCCTGTTGAATTAACCTAGAATGAAGAAGGCTGGAACTTTTATAACTCGGAGATAGAGGTGATGTGGCAATTACAATCCCCTGTGGATGAGCACGCTTGCACAGAGACAGGCTATGTTTGATGTGAGAGAGGATTTAAATGAGAGACTAGTTTTCTAGTACAGCCACGTTCAATTCAAACCTGAGAAGATTTCTCACTACTATTTAGTCTAGGTTAGTTTAGTCCTTCGAGAGTCCCGCGGATTGGGCTTCGGAACACTTCGATCTACTTCTAAAATTAGAGAACATCACATCTTTCGTGGATAATTGCATCTAAATGCATGTCAAGGCAAAGGTCGACCCTAAATCTGCGGCATCAAAGCCATTTGCGTCCTCTGTACGACCTTCTATCTCTGCAAATTTATGAACTGCTCTTGTAATCTCTACGATCTCCACAAGCCGCCAATTAGTATCCAGGTGGATACATGTTTCCAGCCTCGTACTCTATAAAGGTTTAAGTTGATGATTTGGACTTCAAGCCTCGGCCTGAAGACAGTAACTGCTCAAAGAGTAGATCGAGGTTATCTGTCTATTGAAGCTTTCACCCTTGAAAAGATACATGGACCACTTACGTAGACTCGTATGGTAACGGGCACATTGGAATCATTCATGCCACCCCGTATACAAAAATACGCTCTTTCCATCAACTAGTTCATGCATCGTCAGCTGTCAAAACGTGCTTCTAAACCGTTCGGCATCCGTTTCCACTCCGTTGTCGTAGAAATTAACCGAGCACCAGTGATAAGCACGGTGGGATAGAAGAAGCCAGCTGCCCGATGACCTCTTAGTACAAAAAAGTGTCGTGACACAGACCTGGGGAGTGGAATGGCATCTGTACACATGAGGGCGAGGTGCAGAGCTGGATTCTGATGTATTCGCTCTGCCTCAGATTTCAAGGCTACATCTCCGCCACACACACTCTACTATCATTCAAGTTTATGGATTCTCTTTGACTCGTCACCATGGGATTCCTCGTAGAGCCTGAGGTTGCTCTCCCACGTCATCCACTAGACGAACAATGCTTCGTAAATACCTTGAACCATAGGAATTTTCGATTTCAGTGCAACTTGTGTTGCCTTGGATACACTGTATTTATTGGAAGATTTTTCTGGTTGGATCAGGAGCCTGGAAGTAGATGCTTGATGGAACCGCCTTTTAAAACTCCAGTTTCGTCTGTTATCTACTGATTTCAGGGTTTAATTGCCATCATCTCAGCTCAGTAAATCTATCAAACTATATCCTTATGATCTTTTTGGGGCTTTATTGACACGCTGAGAATCAATTGCCCTATTTCTCTGGACCTTAATTGATTGGTTAATCTTGGTAAAACACTGAGCCCAATTATTTTCGGAGCGGCTGGAATGTGCCGTCAACTCGTAGAATCCGTTCAGTCACGGCCTTCGACTGATGGTGAGTTGATGGCAGGTCTGAATTGCCCTAAACTCGCATTTATTCAGCCAAACGACTTTCCTGGATCGGAAGGAGACTCTGTAAGTCAGAATATGCCGCATCAACGAGCCCCAGCACTTTTGATACGGTCCTTCAATGTTGACCGTTTAGATGGAAGCCTTTTCTGTGTAGTGAAGCATAAGGAGAACGAGCGGAAGAGATTGGAGTAAGTTTAGTTTTTGGTTCAAGGGGTGGATGAGGTGGTTGAGGTGGAGGGGATTTGTTGGGGGGCCCAGATGTGGCTGATGGATGTTAATTGCCTACATGTACTATATTAGACAGCAGACCCCCCCTCTTCGTTACTCTCTCGAATCAACAGCATGGGCGTTTTCATTGGTGTACAGCCTCAGGCACTCTGTCGGCATCTTTCATTTCCTCTTTGACACAAATCGGAAACTTAGCGAATATTTATCACTTTGGCTTCATAAAAGCACGAAAATATTCGCCTTATGGTTTAACGTGCTGATGATACCATGCCGTTCGATTTCTAAGTTAGATCTGTGAAAGAGAGGGAGAAAGAGGCGTCGATAGGATTCTTGATGTTGTGACGAGAAAACTTCTGCGCTAAAAGTTAGAATATCTTCGATTCCTGGTTTGGTGGGCGAATTGTCTGAGTCTGAACAATCTCGGCTGATTGAGCGAAGGAACTTCGAGAACGACTCACAACACTTTTCTTAAGATGTCAGAGATCGCAGATTTACAGAAAATCTTAGAGGTCAAGATTCGTCCGTACCCTGGCCCGAATAATCAAGAGCGACCTGATCAAAAGGGATTGTCACGTGTTTACTTGTCTAGAGAAGGTCTACACGATTTGAAGCTTGAATCAGGTCAGGTATGTTATATCTGGAAGCCTACAGATAATGGAATTGAAATCAAAAAAGAAGCTATTGCATGGCTCACTATCGAAAAGTCTTTGAGCAAGAAAGTGGTTCAAATCTCGAAAGCATTTCAGGAAGCCTGTGACTTTAAGCTTGGAGACGATGTCGTAATTCAGGCAGCCGGGGCCCTGGACATGACAGAGACCATCATTTTGAAGGATATGACTGCCCTAGAAAATACCGCAGTTGTTGAACTTAGAGATGATGAAAGACCCTATTGGGAGTGGTTCGTAAGAGAAAACCTTTGTAAGTACAATCACTCAAGTTCTCATTCATCTTTTCCATTTTATAGTAATAGCCAGCTACATATATTTCGAATTAAACCTGACAACCGACAGCGCGCGCTGAAGTTGTATTTGGTGGAATGACTTTCAAAAATCTATCTCTCCGGGGCCCTAAGAGGACATTGCGAGTCGAGTCTGTAAATGATCGTTTATCAGGCATTGCAAGGTATCAAGATTCCTGCACTGTTAAAATTATGTCTAGGAATACTGAAATTAGTGTGCATACTTCTTCAGTATTTACGTCTCATCGGCTTGAGGTTACTGGTATTGCCGGAATCGACAATGCCCTTTTAGAGCTCAACGAATTCTTGAGTAATTTTGACGGAGAGTTCATTTTCAAGTGTGCTCAACGATCCTGTGCAGTCCTTTTACATGGTGAACATGGTACGGGAAAGACTTTTGTTATCGAGAGAATTATTGCCTCGGGCTGGGCGAAAAAAGTTTTTTATCTTGAAGAGGATACCAAACCCTCAGCAATCTGTACTATTTTCAAGGATGCAAAGCTTACTCAACCAAGCATCATAGTAATTGATAGTCTTGAATCATTAGTCTCTGATGAAGGCGCCAGTTCACGAACAATCTCAAGAATTCTCGGCAAACAACTTGATATTTTATCCCAAGAGTTTGCTGGGAGATGCCTCCCTAAAGTACTCGTACTTGCCACAGCTCTAAACACTAATAATATACCCTTAGAATTAAAAAAAAGAGGTCGTCTTCGAACGGAAATTTTACTTCCAATACCTGATGTTACTGCGCGGAAAGCTATTCTCAAGTCTTTAAATCCTCTCCTTCCACCTGAAGATTATCACGAGATTCTTGACAGGCTAGGAGAACGCACTCATGCGTACACTGCCGAAGATTTAGTTAAATTATTCGACACTGCTTGCGACATTGCTGAACGTGCTGCAAGAAGAAAGCAAGACTCAAATCCAGGGGGTTACTTTCTTTCCCCACATGACTTTGAGCATGCTCTTCTAAAGGTACGACCCACAGCAATGCACGATATTACCCTTCAACCGCCAAGTGTCAAATGGGATGAGATTGGTGGCCAGGATAGTGTGAAGAAGGCTCTTCGTCGTGCCGTTGAAACCCATTTATTAGTAAGCTGTTTTCCCGATTTGATTATCTTCGTCTCACCTTAATATGTAGAACCCCGAAAGAATGAAACGAATCGGCGCATCAGTCAAAAAAGGTCTTCTTTTATATGGTCCACCAGGCTGCTCAAAAACCCTCAGTGCCCAGGCAATGGCTACAGAGATCAAGTTCAATTTCTTCGCTGTAAAAGGTGCAGAGCTGCTAAATATGTACGTCGGAGAGTCAGAGCGTGCAATCCGTAATGTCTTTGCAAGAGCACGTGCTGCAAGCCCAAGTATAATATTTTTTGACGAGATTGAGTCTATCGGCAGCAAGAGAGAGCGAAGCGGTAGAAATACTGGTGTTAACGTTCTTACAACTCTACTAAACGAGATGGATGGAATCGAGAGTCTTAAGGGGGTAACGGTTCTCGCCGCCACTAACCAGCCTCAAGCGTTAGATCTAGCTTTGCTTCGTCCCGGTCGCTTCGACAAACTTTTGTATGTCGCACCGCCAGATTTTGCTGGTCGCGAGGAAATTTTAAACATTCGGAAGCAAAAAATGGACCTTGCTGATGATGTTGATATTCGCGAGCTTGCAAGGTTAACTGATGGGTACACAGGAGCTGAACTGGTTAATATTTGCGACACTGCTTGCGATGAGGTCGTTGAAGGGTGTGAAAAGACTGGAGAGGAGTTACAAGTGCACATGAAAGATTTCCTCACAGCTATAAAGTCCGTAAAGAGGCAGATTACCCCTGAAATGATTGCAGGGTATGAACGATGGGCGAAGAGCGTAAAATGAGATTGATTGAGTTAGCACGACAGACAAAAGATTCCCAGAAGCAAGTAATTTCCCTTTTGCACCCTATACGTCTCAGCACGGTACGCATTCTTACTAGTAGGTGGTAATTTGGGAAGGGAAAGCTGACATCAGCGGAATAAATAGTGGGGTATCTCTACCCGCCCTGATTTTTTGACGTCATCAAAACCGATTTAGATTGGGTTATGCTTCTCAGATTTATTTTTGAATACTGCTATATGTAGGCTGCTTTGACTAGCATGAGTTCTCCGCCAGATCAATCTCTGCTCTAACGTACAAATACTTGTTTGTGATCAGAAAGAAGACATCAAAATGGCTGTAAATGGTACAACCAAACATGGCTTTGATATTTCGATCCCGACCGTTCCTGTCACGGAGCAACGTCGACCATTTATCCAGAGCGATGACGAGATCCGATTGCATCAAGCTGGTCAGTTCCTTCTCCGCCTGCGTCCTTCCCACGACTCAGCCTTAACAACAGTCAGGAACTGCCCGCGCGAACGAAGCAGCGTCAGTCGAAGCTCCGCATGGCACGCAGACGGATGGGTACGCGCAGCGTCACCGCACGCAAACTGTGCTCCAGCAGCACGTGGCTTACTTCGATACCGACCAGGACGGCGTGATCTGGCCGTGGGATACGTTTGTACAGTTTCGGCGGCTGGGCTACAACCTGCTGCTGAGCGTGCTCTCGATGTTCATCATCCACGCCAGCTTCTCCTACCCCACGGTCGCGGGCCTCCTGCCCGACCCCTTCTTCCGCATCTACGTCGCGCAGATCAACAGGGACAAACATGGCAGCGACTCGGGCTCCTATGACCCCGAAGGCCGCTTTGAATCGCAGAAGTTTGAGGATATCTTCGCCAAGTACGCCAGCGGAGACAAGCAAGGCATCACCTGGGGCGAGATTTGGCGCTACATGCAGGGACAGCGAGTTTTGATGGATCCGTTTGGCTGGTTTGCGGCCCTCTTTGAATGTAAGTGTCGCTCGTGAGAGATTGTGAGAGAGGGTGAGATCATATTGACGGCAGAAAGGGGGTGCAACGTATATCCTTTTGTGGCCGGCCGATGGGAGAATGAGGAAAGATGATATTCGACGCATCTTCGATGGGAGTCTCTTCTACGACATCGACAAGCAGAGATCCCATAAAGATTAAGCTGGCGACAGGGAGACAAAGTACAAGCACTAGGAATCCGGTAGAAGGGGTAATTGGATTAAAGACCAGTCATCAATGTACGTAGTAGATATCTGCGTTGGGGAGGACAGGGTGTGAAGTAAATAGCCATGGCAAGCTACCCGGCTAATTCTAACAATCATTCTCTACGGTCTCATCTCATAAATGACGAGATAACTCAGAGGTGCTACATTGGCTTTTCACATCTCTGGAGGGTGGGCTGCATCGAGAAGCAAGGGCTAAACAATGCTGTGAAACCTGATGTACTATGTCGGACGCGCGTGGAGGGGTTTCTTATCTACATAATTGGATTACCAAAACAAGAGAAACGAAGAGAGTCTAGCACGAGAATGGATACCTGAGCATGTAATGTAGCTGAGGGAGCAACACGTCGGCGATGGGGCTGGAGGGGACCAGCGCTCGCACGCCGTTCATTTGTATTGGTGGGGGTGGTCACGCCATCTAATTAAAGACCTATGATGTTTCTGATGATACTCTGTTGTTGACGGACTGCGTCCATGCTGTGCGTCGACGTGATGACGGTCGCAGCGACTGTACTACGAGGGAAAGCAGATTTCCCCGCAGCTCGTGGGGAGGTGCGAGAGGAGCGAGCTAGCAAGCAAGCAAGCGCAAGGTGATTAAATGCCATTCGGTGGTGTATGAGCTCACAGCTTCCTGATCAAGAGCGCCGAATCCTGAGTTTCACGTCCGCCTGATAGGAGAGATGCGCGATATGATGCTTTTGTTCCGTAACACGGTCTAATCTGACCAAACTCCACCGCCTGCTACCCATCCGTGAACCCACAGGACGCCTGCTTCCTGTGCGCTCATGAGTATTGCGTCTAGCAACATTTTCCCCCTAAACCCGTGCCACTACCCTGTGCCCCGACATCTACGCCTTGAGACACGTACGGGTCGGCCTTGGCCGAGTCAATAATCCGATTTTTGATTTCTGCAGCCAGACTGAAGAAGGCCTTTTCGATATTGATGTTACTCTTGGCTGAGACCTCGAGGAACGGGATCCCGAGCTCATCCGCCAGCTGCTGGCCGCGTTCGGTCGAGACGACCCGACGGTCCTCCCAATCACACTTGTTCCCAATGAGGATCTTATTCACGCCTTCGCTCGCGTGCTGCTCGACATTTGAGAACCACGTTCGGATATCTGCAGGCAGCAGTTAGCCCAGGAACCGCACGCACACACACACACGCACGCGTACATGCACGCACGCACGCACACGCTTACGCAGAGAGGCAGGACCAACTGTTGAAGGAGCGCTCGTCGGTGACATCGTAGACGAGCAGGATGCCCATGGCGCCGCGGTAGTAGGCCGTCGTGATAGTGCGGAAGCGTTCCTGGCCTGCCGTATCCCAGATCTGTAGCTTGATGCGCTTGCCGTCGAGTTCGATGGTCCGGATCTTAAAATCGATGCCGATTGTCGTGATAAATGAGGGTGTGAACGAATCTTCGCTGAACCGCAATAGACAGCACGACTTGCCAACACCCGAGTCGCCGATAAGCAGCAGCTTGATCTAGTCCACTCGTGTCAGCCGTCTTTCTGCTGTCCATGAACGGTGTGGTTGGGGAGGTACCAGAAAGTCATAGTTGCGCGACCCTGCCATCTCAGTGTTATCTATGTTGAGATGATGAGATTATTATGTCAGTGATAAGCTGTCAAGGTAGGAATGTGACGGCGAAGTCTATTCGTCTCTGCCGGTGTTGGTGTTCTTGGGTGATGACGAACGTTCCACCAGCCGAACAACCAAGGACTTTCTGCCCAAGGTAACTACACTAATTAATTATTATTACAGCGCGAGACAAGGCGGGAAAGACACGAGGAATGGAACGACCGCTTACTTGATAAGGCATTTCTCACGCTATGATCAAAATTTATGCGTCCTTCAACCGGTTAAATTTAGCAATTAACCCGGCCGGGTAATAATTTGCCGATCATATAATTATTCAGGTCTCTACCAAACTATTTACTTGTGACTGTATGTAATCTCACTTGAAAGTAATGAGGAAATTTTTGGAAATCTAAATCAAAAGGATAAATCCAGTCTAGGTTTTATACTAACCACTTGGAATAAGCCCATCTAATCCGCTTGAGGGCCTTCAGCTGTGCCCGAAACCCGGCATCGGTGTTACACAAGTCTCCGACGTCCTCTAAGAATTCTTTTTTGATGGCGCTGGGGAATAAATCTTCAGCGTGTTTCCGCAGTGTTTGAACTTCACATAAGAGAAGACCGTAATCTTTGTGAGACATCTTATCATTCTTTACCCGAGCCACAGCGAGGATTCGATCAATATTTCGCAGTACTCTAATCAAGGTTCCTGCTTTGTGGCCTTGCCTTGTCCCTTTTCTGCTTTTGAACATCCCCCCCAAGTAGCGAAATGTCGCGAAGCAAACTAAGACACCGGGTGTAAGTCCCATAATACCAAAGACAAGCTCTTGGCTCTTTAGTAGGGCATCTATGCCGCTCAAGGCAATCTCCACATCAACTTTAGTTTTTTGAACTTGTATTAATAGAGTTCTTACAAGATCTCCACGAAAAGTACCGATTAATGGACTTCGTAGATCTTTTTCATAAGCACGAAGTACAGGTGTAAGGTCTCCCTCTCGAACTTTTACTCTAATGTCGGAGATCTGGGTCTGGTCGAGAGTGGTATTCTTCCCCTCGACAAAATGAGGGTTGTCAATAGCGAATTCGACCACCATTCGCTCAAGGCTATCTCGATCACCTTTGAGGCTTTTTTTGCTCATTATCGCTAACTCACTATTAGGATCATGTCGAATAGTACTAACTAATCTCTTAATAGGCTCAAGGACCCAATTTAGGCAAAAATCTCGTACCGTTTCTCCGAGGCTTCGGATACATCTGGCGAGATTTGCTTTCTTCTTAAAAAAGAGCTGGAGAATGGTAGTGGAGGAAAAAAGTAGTGCGGTGACTGGAAGCCAATACCGAGTGACTTTTGATGGGCGACTGCATTTATACACTAGCTTTTGGGTCGAGGAAGTGTAGTTAGGAATTTCGAACTTTAAGAGCTGCTCAAGTTTCTCGCTTAGTACTGATGGATTTGCTAATTGTAAGATATCAGAGCCAAAAGTAAGTGCGGTGACTTCATCTTCAAACTTTGAAATCTTCATTTCCGAAGATGATATGTTTCTGAGCACAGCTTCTAGGAGGCTAATACTCTGTTCGACGATAACTTTGTAAGAAAATATTTCACTTTGTGAGATATTTGTATTTTCGTCGGCAAAATTGAACCGGAGGGCTTCTTCTGTTAATATTCCAAGTCCACTGGCCGAAATCTCTCGCATTTGTTTGAGACAGGCTTGATTATGTTTCGCCTCAGAACGGCATAATGCTATTGGAGACAATACATGTCGTCGAAGATCAATGAACGATCTTTCTTGCACGCTTTCGCTTACAAGTTGATAAAACTGTTGACAGTGGCCGAGAAAATGAGCTTTGTCTTGCTGAGCAGATATTTTTCCAGAGAACTCTTTATCTCTTGCAATTCTACGTATTATTTTATGGTAGACACGTTGTGACCATGTCCAGATCCGCAAAGGAGACTTCTGCACAGCAATTAAAAATGAATATGGATATGATCCTAAAATTTCATCCCAATACCAGATCTCATTGACCAAAGGAATTATCTGCTCTAAGATTTTTTCCAGGAGTATACCATAAGTTTGAATTGTGGCCTTACTAACGATTAACCAGTAAAGTTCAGTCTCGTATGAGACGTTTGAGTCTTGCACATCATCGAGATCCTGGAATGATGATGGAGACGCCTCACATAGTAGTCTAAGTATTTGTGATGAAGATAAGAGAGGTGTGGAAGAAGATGTCGAGAGGCCTTTGACTATCCTTTGAAGTTCGAGAACTCGAGGGGATGACGAAACAGTAAATTTTTGCTCAGATTCATTTTCTGCGATAAACGGTAATAATGGAATTCGGTCGAGTTGTCCATCGATACGTCGGATTTTACTTCAAAAACTGAGCAGGTTTACGAGAGATGGTGGAAAAACTCACTCGATAATAATAGACATTTTGCGGTAACTATCCGGGGTTAGATAAGATCGGATTATCGAAGAATAGACGGAATAAATTAAAGCCGAAGGGGCTAAAATTATTGTTAGACCTTTTTTTGACTGACCTTTGCAGCCTTGTCTGTTTTCCGCCAAAAGCTTGTGAAACACTAGACGCTAGTTGGAAGAATAAATCTTAATATTTGATGATGTGTTGGAATTTGGTCGGTTAAAATTTCATGCGAAGGTTGGATATCTTTACGAATAGGTACATATAATGCATTAAACTTGTGCAAGCGATACATGTGTCTAAAGATGATAAACCCCTCTCGTATATCGATTTTGCTTGTTATGTAAAGCTTCGTGGCCGGACCTATGTAGTGGTCTCTAGCCAAAAAAATAAGTGGAACAATTTTGAGAATTCAGAAATTCAGCTAGCTTTAGACAAGTCAATAGTGCCTATTTTTATTGAATTCTTCGACTGACTCTATCTTGTAGGCGACAATGCCTTAAAATTCTCACCCATCTTCTCAATTAAGCGAGGTACGCTGGTATTGCGCTGGGTAAAAGCTGCGGCTCGGATCTTAGTAACGAGTGTTCGTCCCTGAATAAGGGTATCTAGGAACTGAATATTTTCCTTTTTTGGCATCATCTTTCTCGTCGTTAGAGCACGCAAAAAGCTTCTCCTCGCATTTTCTAACACCAGGCTAAAGTGCTGGTCTGGAATGATTTTATTGTTTTCCATAATATTAAATACATGCCAGAAGCCCGGTATGTCCCTGAGGCCGATACATGTTTTCAGGAAGACTGTAAGGGTCGAGATCTCGAGAACTGACGTTGTAAGGCTTAAGCGAGGCGAAACAAATTCCCAAAAATCGATAACCGCAAGATAGTAGTGCAGTCTTTCAAGAGTACTTATTGTCTGAGTAACTACCTTGACAGGAACCTTTAAGCCTCGCTTTTCAAAAGCTGTAATGAATTCCATAGTCAATCGCACCACCTCATCGGCTGTGTGCTTTCCCTGATGGACAAGTTGTTGGAGCTGATGAATAAACAACAAAGAAATGGAGGTCGCGGTCTGAGAGCCACTCAGGCCCGAAGAATGTATCATTTTCAGGGCATCGTTGGTATTTCCGTCACTGCAACGGAATTTTGCCTCCACTGCAACGTTCAGATGCTCGGGTTCAATTATAACGTTATTCGAACAGGCCCAGTTATAAATCGCCAAGGTCTCCTTAGGATCATCTGCGTTTAATGACACTACCATTTCCCAAAGAACCTGCTTTGGGTTATAGGGATCTCTTTGCTCTAGATTACATGGCTTAAAAATCTCATCGAGTCTTCGAAGAATGCCAAATTTCCAAGCCTCTGAGCGTCTTTTATGGCTTACTATTATGCTTCGTAACAAAAAAAAGGTGTTGATATTCACTATCTGACCGGCAGGATTCAACTTTATCAAAGATTCTAGAATGTCTAAAACATCTTCAATTTTATATTTCCAGTGAGTGTAGGCCTGCTTTAGGATCATATTGACAAAAGTAGAGTCGAGTACGTGACCCTTTCTGGTCGCATATTGAACCAAGCAGGAGAGAGCTTCGATATCCCGATCTCTAGCATATCTCTCAGCAATCTTATTTATGGTATCGATACTAAGATTTATGCCAGCTTTGAAAGCATTTTCGAGAAGAATCTCAGTATCAGAAAAAGAATTGTTATTGGAGTACTCCTTTAAAATTTTTGGAAATAGCCTGCTGTATTCGTTCACATGTTCCTGGTTCATCATCTTGAAGTCATTTAAGACTCCTTCCCTGTTTCCTTTCTTTGCTTTTAAAAGGGTAAGTTGGGACAGTAACACCCCCGTTCGCTGACCGTACTTTTCGCTCACAGTTTTGTGAAATGACCATGCATGTGTTGTCTCCTCTGCTTCAAGACAGATTTTAATCATCAATTCATAAAGTACCCATGGGAATCTAACTCTATGAATATAGCTTTCAACACGCTTAAACAAGGCCAAAATCCGGTCAAGGTCCCGAAATGTGTCCCAGTTATTCTGTAAAAGATGCGCACATGGAACTACAGAAGTAACAATCTTTTGTTGCTCGGCCACATACGAAGCCATTCTTACAACTTTTTCTGCGTCGTCAAACTTCCCATGTACTAAAAGATGATCGACTATTTCCGTAACCACGCTATTGTACTGCTCTTTAACAAGTTTGGTCTGCATACTGTACTTGGCAAAATATTCAGTAACTTCTGGCTGATAAGTTTCCTGCTTAGATAGAGATACTAGAATACATCCTAGAGTCTTATAAGGAAACTTATCATTAAATTTTTTTATATGATGAAATATGTCTCGCGTAAATTGAAACTGCTTCACTTTAAACGTCCGATCGCACAATTCATATCCCAGAGATAATAGTCGAGGCGTTACAGTCTTCCTACTCCTAACAGTAGCAAGGTATATAAACACCGCCTTTTCAAAGCTTGTGGGGGTCTGCTGGCTAAGGAGTTTTCTTACAATATTTTCCAATTGAAAAGAGAAAAATACGTTCTTTTCGATGCCCCACTTCAAAACTAGTTGAAAAACCTTCTGAGAGTCATCGAGTCTAAGGTTACTCTTACACACTCTAAACAGAGTGAGAGCAAGACCTAAAAGCTTAACCTCAGTGAGCCCAAGTATATTACGATCATGGTCCACGATTTCGGGAAACGAATGCATGAAGTGAGACATTGCGCGATCAATTTGAGGTGGAGTTTCATCCAAGCATGATGAGATGCATTGTTCGAATTTTGTTATAGAAGATAATTGTCTCAAGCCTTGCACAGTTCCAGGTATCAACCACTCATAATTCCCTCTCCCATTCCTATCCAATGTCACCCTAGAAATATGCAGCGATGAGGGAGAACTCTGTAAATGCGACGGTATCGACGTCATGGAATTTCGCAATCTTTTCCTACTGGTCGTTCGTCCTTCTTTGGCTGTAAGATTTTTGCGTTGCTCTTTGATTATCGGTAACGGCCTGATGTGCAGACCTTCTGCTGGTTTGCTCTCGTAGTCATGGTTATTGAGAATCCTGTCTTCCAAAGCCTTTATTACGCTTGCGCCTGCTGTCGTGTATCTCTTGGAGGATTTTAGCTTTTCGGAGTTACTGTGAAGTATTTGAGCAGTGTAAATTAGGCGCTGGCGGTCTTCCAAAATGAGACCCAAAGTGAAAACGGCAGTACATGATGTCCCAAGGGCCAAATGTCTAAGAATTCGTAATGCCCCTTCTGATGGTACTGGCATAAGCCCCATCAAGATTTAAGAATCTGATGTATGAGAATGAACCATACAATTAAAGAGCGAGCTGCAATGGCAGCGATTCAAGAAACGCTGAGGTGGATGGAATGATCAAATTTGAGGTTGAACTCGCCGATGACGCCGACATTTGGAGCAGGTTAGACTGACTCGAGTCGCGAAGGAAACATCTACAAATTAATTATATGAAAATCAATTCGCCATGGCATATAGAACAACCTGGGTAACCAAGTTGCGAATGATTTTGATGTAACATCATTCATTTTTGCAACGAGATTTATCTACAAGCATCGGATTCATCAGTTAGAATGATTACTGAACCAAGTTTGTATCACTAGCAAAATCCTTTTTAATCTCGAACTTCAACCGTGAGTATCCGATCAGTAAGGAGATAGAGCATGTAAACTATTGAGCTGCCCAGGTAAACTGAATCGAATTTGCTCTGTTTCAGTATCTTTCAGATTGAATTTAGAATCCAAACAATCTAGACAGACCCAGACCTCGTAGATCAGCGTTTACTCTATCATACTGGCATAAAAAACTAGGAACTACATATATGGTACTGGTTAGCCCAGCCTATCTAAGGCTTCCTGAACGACATATTGACACCCCAGAAGAATGACTATCCTGATTTTCTCACCCCATGAGATATCCCCGGGCCAATTCAGACTTGTGACCATCTTAAAGCAACTGCCAGCTGCTTCCCAGCAGCCAGTCTAGATGTGACCTGCCAGCCGCCTATCCTCTGAACATATTATGCCGGGCAAGAAGATGCCAAGAATCATGAGCACGAAGAACGTTGAGGGTGTCAGCGGCAGTTGGGTAGGTGTAGTCTGAGCTCATGTACCGTATATCTCGATCAGGATTCTTCAGAACCTTTCACCCAAATCCCAAGCCTGATTTTTCTCTTCACAACATCTCAATACCAATTTCCCTCTCTTTTTCAATCTTCCAGGATTATTGTCCTCGTCAAATAATCTAAACTATCAGCCCTCCCATCTTTGTCCTCGATGATTTATATCCTCTATCTAGACGCCACAGTGTCGCGAACAAGGGTATAAACCTTGCTAAGGTAATCAATCATGACCTTTCGTGAGACTACTTTGGCAGGAGATGACACTGCGAGATCAGATTTAAGAGCTTTTTACGAAAATCGAATAAACACGCGCATCCAAATGAGGGATCAAATCTTTGCCGAGTTGGTGATCACCATTAACTTCGAATGCCGCATTCTCGAACACGAGCACGCGCAGAAGGAACTTCGTACAACTTTGACGATCTACTTAGCAAAATGTTTTTCTTATTCAGAGGCTGATCACCGTTGACGTTTATTGCGCCTAGAACTGTGTAGCATAACACGTCAGCGGTCACAAATCGTGGGCTGATATGCCTTCACTACCCTTCGCTGACTTTTATTAGAAAACGGTAAGAGCTATCTGTATTATTGTTAGCTTTTTTCGTGAATATAAAGGTTTATGGACGTTAATTGTGAAATGGAACTTGATGTATGCACTGAAGCTGTAATTCGTGCATGTAATGAGCAGAGTATTCGCAGCTTAATAATGGGGAATAAATTTTATATCGTCGAATAGATCAGGCCATGTGGTGTAATGAGCTATTCTGTTTCTTGTAACAAAACAGCGCAAAGGATATTTTGGGATCTAAATTCTCATTCTCAATGTTATCTGTTCCTGAACGCCGCCCATACACTTTTAAGATGGAAAATTCCAACGCTATGTTACATTTTCGCTAAATGAGAATTCCCTGTTCATCGAATGGTTAGTTCTCGGTCGTTTTGTGTGGTTATTATCTCTAATTGACGAAGGATCTTCTGGTACAAAAACAGCATGCATCCGCTCTGCACACTAGTCCAGACGATTCTAGGTCCGACACCTCTGAACAATCCAGACAGTCCCTCGGAGATATAGATTGACCTGAGACCAGTAAATACAGAGGTTTCAAGATTTACCAAGCCAGGGCTTGATGATTTTGTTGAAGAGGGTGATGTGGAAAAATTGCGAATATGCGATTTAAGTGAGCTATTTACATCCACCTTCTGACTTGGAAGCGAAGATGGAAACTTATGAGCGGTCTCTGCATTTGGGTTAATTTGAGTCTGCGTTCTGGTTTTAACAACATCTAGCGGACATGTGATGAGACCAGAGAGTCCACCAGCAGTAGCTCCAGTTGCGAGCTCAAGAGGAACCCCGATTTCTCTACTTTTCTTCCATCTTCGTGCCCATGTTTGCCCCTGCTCATAGAAGTAGAATTGTAGGGCTGAGAATGGAAGATCTCGATACATGGTAGCTTTATATCCATAATACAGGGCTGGTAATCCCTCCTGGCGAATAATGGTTCGCGCAGCATGAATCGTAGATTTATAATTGTAACCAGAGTTGAAATAAGGGTTATTGTATCGACCTTGAAGCTGTAGACGAGTCTTTAGTACTTCTGACGGCACATAGATGAAGGAGGCAGCAAAATCAGCAATAAATCCTGTTGGGGTTAGTTATGGAAGGTTCAGATTTGAAATTTTTGACAATACCGCTCGTCAAGTAAGAGACCTGTCGTGAAATTCCACAGTCAATCATGTTTCTCTTGCAATACTCATATGTACCGAAGAAGATAACAGTTCCAGGGAATGAGCCAAGGAGTGCCGGAAGCCAACCTCCGTAGAGTCCCTGCCTGAGCCCTTCTTGCTTAAAGATTGTAGAGTAAGAAGATGACATAGATTTATATTTCGGTGGAATATGTGGATCTCCTTGCTGGCGCGTTTTCACGGTGTCTAAAGAGTGCATTAAGAGATCCCCGGTTGTTCCACCAAGACCTCCAGCGATCATAGACTAGCAACCTTTTAGTGACTTACCATAAGGAAATGAGGGGTCTCTTACCAACAGATACGGTGGTCTTCTTTCTTCCTGGTGCGCCATAGTCTCACCCTTTTCCGGCTCAATAACAGGGGTATAATTTTTCTCATTTTTAACAATATCAAAGCTGTTTGAAATTGGCTGAGGGCTGGTCAGCAGTCCAGAAGGAAGTAGGTTGGCAACTAAGGAAGCCAATAACATTTCCTTTCCGAGGCTAGACACGGAAAGAGGAATGCGATAAAAAAATACTAGCACTGAGCACTAGTTTTTAATTCAAGACATGCACGTGGCGCTGGGTCTTGGTGGGGCGGAAAGATGCACTAAATAATTCCACCGGAGGATCAAAACCAAATACCAGTTTTTATATAATCGCTGTTTTCATGTATGCATGCTGGGCCAGTTTATCTAAGTATGGATTATAAATCAAAGGAGATAGTGTTTTTAGAAGGATTAGCTCGCATACATGTACGTGATATAGGAGTGATGAAGTGTGGGAGAGGGTTCCGATCATCGTGAAGCCGTATTTTATGTTTACTCTGAGTTACAGGCTATCAGTATTAGTGTAATCTCTGAAGTGGCTATGTATTTGCCCAGGTAAGGTTTGAAGTAGCTGATACTTCCCTCCTTGGTCGTCTCGGCATGAATAATTCATATCTAAATGCAATGCCTTCACGAGTGTATTTCCTTACTTCTGGGCCAGTTCTCCAGGATCAGAGTAAGAATATTGATCTCTATATAAAGTAAACTAATTAACCACTATGAGAGTCATTGTGAATGAAGAGAAGGAGCCATGAAGACCACAATCTTAAGAAAAAAAAGCATTATTATAGTGAGCTCGTTCTCACGAGCTTGAGACTATTAAGGCCTTAAGAGAAGTTTTTGAAAGAGAATGAACAATTGACAGTCGTACCTACTTTCTTTCTCCAATCTATAATGATTTCTGAAATTAAAGTGCAAATTTCATCGTGCTGTATTGATGCTAATTACCCTCCATATTTACAAAGCTTTACGGACAAAAGGCATAAAGGAGTCTTTCATTTTTGCATGTCGAAAAAGACTACGAGACCGTTCTAGCATCTATGCTAAGCTTCATCAAACCATCCAGGAGCGTCCTCTTTCTGTCCCTCTATGACACGAGATTCGCATTTCGGGTTTGAATGAACAACTTGACCACATCGCCCTAGTGGCAGTAAAATATGGGTGATTATTCCCTGTATTAGATTTACCGGAATTGGACCATAAGTGTTGCTATCCAGAGTCTTGGTGGCATCTTCATTATCTCCCTCAACCCATACATGATTGCGAGGAACCTTGACAGCTGGAGTTGGGCAAGGTTTTCGAGTAGAAACCGTGTCTCCTTCAAGAGCTATGATACGTTTGATTTGAAGAATTTCGGGATTTAGGGGATTTCTATGAAAGATGAGAATAATTTTGTAATGCGGCCTCCAGAACTCACCTGAGCGACACAACTGTCCCTCTTTTAAGTTTGGCAGTTGGATCCCACTTTTTGGTCCAGCAGAGATCTCTCTTGAGATTCTTATTGATATTTGGATTGAACAGAGGGTGCATGGATTCCCCGGTGATTGAAGTTACTTCTCCGATATGACCTTTGAAGAAAATTATGCCAGGCAGCCATGTTAACACAATGAAAGGCCAATAAGCAAAATCACGGAGATATCGACCAGCTTTAGAAAATGAGGCGTATTTTGAGAATAATCTGAAGGATGTCATTCTGACGGCAGGAATCCAATAACAGATGTTTTCGTCCAAATTCCATGTTTCATCAGCAACCTTTATAGTATTTCGACCATGATCAATTAGGGCAAGGACAAACCCCAATTAAGATAGTTTTGCCCGCCTGACGCGTAACCTTTAGATCAGGCTTCTAAGACTAGTCTACCCTAGCGTCAGAATGGGATTTTGAAATGCTCGTATAATGCAGTTACAGCGACCTTGTACGCTCTAGCGATAGCAGTTAATCAATAGTTATACAACGACAACAGTTAACTGTAGTACTAGTGTGCACTTCTACATAATTAACCATAATGCGAGTTAAGACTTAATGAAATGTTAGCCGAATGCCTAGAAAATAGCTTATTTGTAGTAACGGCTTATGAGGGCCTGTGGCTCATAGGAATAGTGGCTCATAAGGACTGGCTGCTCCTACCATTAGCGGCTCAGAAGTATCTCAACGCACATGTGAAAGCTCACAACTACATTTAAATGTAATAATTAATTGTGATATATCTACACATCTAGTAAAGAAACCAGACAAATTTCTATTCTATACAAGCAACTGCTTATACACATGACACTCGATGGTGATTCTTAGGATCATTCACATGTAAGCTCCATCTAGACCTCTCAAAATCTTACTCTTAAACTTAGCAAAACTAACCATTTACAACTTTGATACTTGCCACTTTGCTAAAGCCTTCACAATATTAGTCCTTCTCGTGTCGTGTATTCGGATACGAGTTATTATGATATCGCAATAATAACCCAATATGCAGCTTCTCGTCGACTATCTAACACCGCATCAACTAAGCAAGCTGTCATCAAATCATCAAAACTCATCTTCTTGGCCTCTAATTAGAGATTAGAAGTTTTCTCACATAGATTGAGTAACGTGGTTACGTACTGATTTCTGTTCTGTATCACTAAGGCACTTGCGAGAGTACATGCATGTATACATCAACAACACACACATGGTAGCAAATTCCCATACGAGAGAAGGCTGCATTCAGGCCAGTCTAATGCTAACTACACATTTACTCGGGTAGCTTCTAACTAACAATTGAAGGATAATTGCAAATAAATGACCCAACGAAACCGACGAACTACAGTCAAACCTCGCTATAAGGATAGTGGGGCAACCCCAAATTAAGGCCTATGATTGGAGGCTCCGATGCAGGTAACCAATAGGACCTCGTAAACTAGGGTCGACCCACTATCCTTATAGCGAGGTTTGACTGTATTTAGACGAAGGAGCATCCAAATTCGTCCTCTCCAAGATAGTGAAATCCAGGAGGAGTTTAACCCTCTTCTGAACGCGAAAAAACCTGTGTGGCTAATGGAGATGTCGCTTGGCGACTTTCTGCAATGGCTGGGCTATTAAAACGAGAGCCCTAATGTGCATGTAAGAATGAGTTACAATAGAGGGAACGGAAGCTATGTATTGCGAACTGAATCATAGGATTGAATTGACTTAATCTCTACTGTGCGCGTCTGCAAGTCCTTTTATAGTACACGCGTTAGTTTGGCGCTTACTCGTTCATCACCATCCCTTCCGTATACCGCGTCACCCGACTAGCACGTGATATGCTCTGTACCTTTAACCTTCAACACGGGCCATGAATACGACAGTGTGCGCCGCAAATTAATTTTTGCGAACGTACTTGTCCCTTCTCAACTTACATTCCAAACCTTCTCGGAGCCTTTTGCATGCCAGAACGAATTCGGTCGTCTCGGTCAGCAACTCGGAGAAGACACCTAGACACATCAAGGTCAGTAAATAAAATATAGTACATGTTGTATTGTCCTCTTGTGTATGTTTGATTGCTTTATACTAAAACCTTGAGATTTCATTTATCTCACAAGAGAGTCCTAGTCCAATTTCAATGTCCGAGAGCTGTGAATTGCATCAATTCAGCTCGAGAGGCAGGGATGTGTCATGTTCGAAGGATTTAATATCTTGCCCGTCCAGCTTGGGGAAGCGGCGGAGACATTGTTGAGGATAAAGGCGTAGATTTATTAGTGGTAGATAATGCGTGATCAACGAGCGAAGCGGCTACTGTCGGAATATATCTGCTCTCTGTAGTAGATCACTCTAGAGTGAATTCAACTTCTGCACTGACTAGTTCCGTAGGCCCTTCGTCTTCGCCCGAAGGTACATTTGGTTCTTCAATGTCGATTTATTCCTGTATGTCAATGTGTTTGGAGTATAGTAGCTCTTCAAATGAGTCTTCCATTTTAATTATCTCCTTGAAGTATCTCGAACTTATTGGTAGTTTGCTGGGGGGGCAGATCCTGTTACAAATAAGTAATTAGCTGTAACAGAGGTAATATTAATTAAGATGTAGAGTAAGTTACAATTTATGTTCAATCTCTAAGAAGATCCTTACAACACTACCTTATTTACTGTTTTCAACACGCGTATCTACTAGTATCCGCGCGAGTATGACTAACACACTCGCTTACAACGAAAGCCAATCTATATTGATACGGGGTCTGCGCGGCTCTATTATCCACAAGGCTGCATAATTACTGTTGTGTAATTACTAGGTCTGCTTCACTTCTAATAGGTAACGTATAAACGAACATGGCTTGTGGTAACGCTTTTTCGCACGATATCTTCTGGTTCATTATTTCTGAGTTCCTCTGGTAGAATTTTGACTGCTTTTCCAGCAATCATCATCTACGTTTAATCGCTAACGTGATGTTTCCGTAAGAAAGGTGGGTAGTCTGCTGGTGGAGCGTCTATCAGAAGTCCTAGAAAGTGTTACGGTATGGATCGGCGAGGCTAATTCTGGCTGCGCTAGAACGTCATTATTCGCGAGGCTAACCACTAGCGAGGCTGAGATATGTATGTCGATACCCGCAAGGCTGGATATGATATTAATATGACTGGAATCCATGTTTAACAACACCAGTAATCGCGAGGTTGGAGATCGCAGCAATAATAGTTGCAAGCAGGCTCTAGGCAGGGAGCGAAAATGTATACATACATGGGGTAGGGAATTCTTTCTAAGTTCTTTCGATAGATTAGAATTTAAATGTCGCAAGACGTTAACCTCATAGTGGTATCTGCAAACGAAATCTGAGTATGAGTGTTCCAAAACGTCAAAGTGAGTCATTCTTTGAGAAATACACCTTCCGTAATCATTCGTGTCATAGCTTCTGGCTGCATACACAAGATTGATTTAAAAAAAAAAAGATAGATTAGAATACTTAACTGATTTTGACTTTCGGACTTGCTCTGGAGTTTACCATCATCAATTGATCCCACAGCAGAAAGGTTTCGCGTAGTGGCTCTCATGGCGGCGTTGGTCCTAACCATTGCTGATTTATTTTGAGATTTATGCTGAAGTTTTTTGGGCTAGATATAAAGAAACACTTTAGGGCTTTAATCGATGTAAGACTTTAGTAAAGCGCAATAGTTATCTCGATGTTGAATACCACGCGTGGTACATAAATGAGTTTAAGCAAACGTGAACCGCTGCCAATGAAATCAATGTTGGGCCAGGTAAAATCCGCCGATAGATTTGCAGCGTACCAACGTATATGTATGGGGTCGGATGGTATAGTGGTATACCGTCCAGGCCGGTCTTCCAACTGGGGTTTGGGTAGCCTGAACATCTACTCCACTCGAGACAGAAGATCGCTGGTTCGACTCCAGCAGACCTTACCTTACTGAGGGAAACTACAGTCATGATGGTGGCGTGTCTGGATAAATCAAGATTTTTTGAGAAGTTTCCCTTTATTGAGTTTCACAGATGGTATAGTTCGGTAGGGGTGAAGAAAAAGCCGCCTGCCACAACCGTAGTGATTCTCGCAAATGATATCCGAGGCATGATGTTCCTTACGACTATATCATCATTGTATCTGACTGAAGTTGACACCTGCGTGGGCCATATGGCGCCAAATCAGGATAAAAAGACAAAAAAAAAGTATATGTATGATGTCAGAACTTGAATGATCAACAATTTGTTTCAAATATTTCGACAGTTTTCATCCATGCATACCCCACATTTTAAACGAAAATATCATTAAAGGCTTATTTTTAGGGCTAGTCCTATAAAATATCGTAATACACGACAAATAATATCGCTATCTTCAACTGCGGGTGGTCGATTCGAAATCACATGGAAATTTTGGGCGACTGGAGGTCACTTGTCTCGTTTCTAATTGGTGGATCAGGTGTGGCGCAGGTGGCTCGTGCATGTTTCAAATCTTGAGCTCCCATACAAATTTTCAGATTTTTAAACGTAAATAACTTCACAACCAGCGCCTTTCGGATAAAATTCGATTCATAAGATTATTATTTATGTACTTATCTATGAGCTAATGAAAGGAAATGTGATTTTAGAGTGCGTTTGCTAAATTCATTTGGGTTTAAAAACTTGGTGTTTATGGAGCCGAAAGTTGTTGATTTTCAAGTTCCAACACCACACAAGTATCTACTCAGGACAGTCGGACACCGACTACCTGCTGAGGGATGCTTACCTCGCAAGCGGTTGTCTAATATATGGGCGGTTGGTTGCCTTATGAGCTACTTCTTACCTTGTGAGCGGTTAACACTTTGTAGCCATTAATCGTTCGGTTAGTCACAGCCCCACCTCACCTAATCGCTTTGCTGTTAGGGGAGAGACAGCAATCTGCAAAATCTTTTTGATACTTGATACGCCAACAGAAATAATTCAACCACAACATTGTAGATTGATTTTAAATTCTGTTAATATTAGTAATGAGATACAATTTAAGGCTTATAATAAGTTTTTGCATCATGATAAGTCTTATTGCGCGAGCTAAAAGTTCGCAAAGTTGCCAAAATTGAATTCTGAAAAATCACTTTTTGTCCTTCGGTGCCACAACTTCCCACCAGGGTCGGATTGTGGTGTGGTACACCGTCCGGGCCATTCTCCCAAGTAGAGTCTGGGTAGTCGAGGCACATGCCCCACTTGAGAGAGGAGAAAGCTGGTTCGAATCCAGCAAGACCCTGCCCTCACACCACAATTCTCGCCTGGTGTTAGGATTGCCTTTCTTGTATAATATAGATATGGAGTTAACCGGGGCACAGAGTTCTACGATTCTGGTCTGGGCTTTTGGCCGAGTGGTAATACATCTATATCTTTTATAAGTAGGACGGCCCCCTCAGCCTGTCAACCACCCTGTCCACCCCCCCCCCCCCGCTGTCTACATGCTACTCTGACACCTGGTCATGTATGTGACGATGTTGAAGGCACACATAACAATGGTGGGTGGCTGAAACGCGTTGCTACGGCAGACATATACGGTCGAGGGTAGAAAGAGCTATAAGGCGCCTGACTTTGAGTTATGTCTTCAAATGATGTTCGGTGTGAGTGCCCCTTATGTTATATTGAAACATCGTTCCATATACCGCACCAGGGTCATTCGTGTCATAGCCTGGAGGCTGCATAGACAAGAATGATTTTAAAAAAATAAAAACCTTCCCACCACCATCCTTTGAGACTACTGTTGAACAACAATTCATAAATTAAACAACTTGAAGTATCAAATTTCTGTTTATTTTACTGCCACTTGATTAATGTCAAGTGCATCATTTTTCTACTTGAAACGATTGAGTCTCGATTTGGCCATATAAAAAGACCGAGTCATGTGATATAGTCAAGATGATAGCTGATAAAATTACATCAAATGACTCGGCCATTTCACTAACTATCACCGAAGGTTCCATCACGACAGCGCGCTCCTGACCTGTGCGTGCGGAGACGAGAAAACCCCCGACCACTTCTTTTTCTGCCGACTCGGAAGACAAAGAGGTCGGCTTCCAGGAGGACCTAGACACCCATCGACTGGAATCCGATGGGCTTTAGGCTCAGCAG
>JAKRRZ010000181.1:0-28952 GCA_022627015.2 Podosphaera aphanis
TGAAAACCTTACAGGGCTACAGGGGTAAAATTTTCGCCCTTGCCATAGATTTATGTACATACAAAGGCGCAAATTTCTATGTGAATGTGTACATAAATCTATTGCAAGGGCGAAAATTTTACCCCTGTAGCCCTGTATCTCAGAAAAGATGCTACCTAACTAGGCTTAAAGGATCCGATTTCGCCCCGCAAATTGGATCCACTGGTGAAAACTTACCCTGGGGGTAGAGTATGAAATATCTCTGAAGTTCAGACTCTAGCCATTTTTGTAAGGCTAGACTAAGGCAACCAGGGAATTCATTGTTTGTTGAAGCTTCTCTCCTCTTTTGATCATCATTTAACGTCTGTCATCTACTTCTGGGCCCCCCTCAAAAACATCACCTTCGTAGACACCCCTTGAACTAAAACTTTTATAACTCCAACAAAATTTGATCAGCTGTCTTCAAATTTTGTGACAGTATTCTTTCGATCTTAATACCTCAATATACAGAAAATAATCTTCAAGAGGCCCTTGAAGCTCTCGCAAATGGGTAAAGTCTAAAAAAAGCTTCATCCAAATGAGGCGTTCCGCGATCAACACTTCAGAATCATATGAAGGGTGTTCAGTCTGGTGATGTGGCATCTTCTGACTCACAGAGGCTTTCACTGACCCAGGAAATTTGTTTGGCTGAATGGATCCGAGTTCATGGCAACTTAGGCCAGCCACCAACTCACCATCAGTTCAAAGCCATGGCTGAGCGGATTCTACAAGTTAACGGCAACTTCTAGCCGCTCGGAAAAAATTGGGTTCAAAAATTTATTAATAGGGATCCATCAATTAAGGTCCAAAGATGTAGGGCCATTGATTTTCAGCGTGTCAATGGTGCCTCAGAAAATATTATTAGGCCATGGTTTGATAGACTCGCCGAATCCGAGATGGCAATTAAACCCTGCAATCGGTACAATATGGACGAGACCGGAATTTTAGAAGGTAGGGGATCAAATGGCTTGGTCCTTGGATCATCAGAGTGCCGTTCAATTTTAAAGAAGCAGCCAGGATCGCGTGCTTGGACATCCATTATTGAATGTATCTTAGCAACCGGGGAAGCGCTTCCTCCACTTGTAATATACAAGGGTATCAACGTCCAGCAGCAGTGGTTCCCTTTGGACATGACTTCCTACGATTCTTGGAAGTTCACAGCAACGGAAAACGGACGGATTACGAATACCACTGCTGTTGAATGGCTAAAAGAAGTGTTTTTACCTTTGACTGCACCATGTGATACTCAGGAGAAGAGATTGTTGATCGTAGATGGCCATGGAAGCCACGAAACAACTGAATTTATGTTCATGTGCTTCTAGAATAATGTAAACTTACTTTTCCTACCATCCCATACATCTCACGTCCTCCAGCCTCTCGAACAGTCGGTATTTGGCCCCCTCAAAACGGCATATCGGAAACAGCTTGGATAAATTCCCGAATGGGATACTGGTACAGTTATAGGCAAGAGGAATTTCATTACATGCTACAGTGAGGTACGCCAGGTAGCCTTAAGTAGTAAAAATATCATCAGTGGATGGAAATGGACGGGGTTATGGTCTGTCAATGTAGCAAAGCCGCTCAGTAGCCCTTTGATGCTCACCAACACTTCTACACCTTCCCAACCTACTTGTAAGGCACGTCCGGGGATATTGAGTGTAAAATCTACTATGAAAATAGCAAATGAGACTTCACCAGTACTTTTGTTGACCGCAAGAAAGAAGGATGGACTTCGGGGTCAGTTGAGATTATCAAGCGAGGGTAAGTATGATAAGAATATTCAAGACCTACTTTTTCGAAAGATTCAAAAAAGCTTTGAAGAGAAGGACTACTAAATCGCAGCAGCTCAGCAAAAAATTGAGTCACTTAAGTCACAGGTTGAGGCTGGTAGGACAAGAAAACGTAGGAGAGTTCATACGGACCCAAATTCAAAGTTCGCCGACATTGAGTCCATTCGTAGAGCTCAAATTGATGCGGGTGATTTTATAAATAATACCAATGAAACGAGCGACTCCTAAAACTATAGATAAATAATAATTAATTTGTTCCTATGAATATTTATATAGAAAAATTTGGTTGAAGTCTAGGGGTCATTATGGTGGTGGAGTTTTGGGGGAGCCAGAGGTAGGTGACAGACGTTACACAACATCCTCGACTTACACCAAATCGGTTCTCACGAAAAATGGAACAACCTATATCTTCACGATAAAATGCGAAGAAAAATAAGTTCATCAGCGCCTCCTACTACACCCGAACCCTGTAGGCAGCTTTCACGGGACCAGCGAGCTTGAAGAATTTGTCACGTCTTGAAGTAAGGCCCGTCAGATGAGCCACTCAGAGCTTGCTCTTAGGTTTGCCCACTGGAATTGTGGTCAAAACGCAATAAAAAGTGCTTTTGAGAGAAGAGAGTTCAAGTGTTGTATCCCTCAAGCGAAACCCACTTTAACGCCAGCACATACGAGGAAAAGACTAGAGTGGACCGAAGAAGTCTCTTCTTGGACACCCGAGTAGTGGTTCCAAATACATTGGTCGGATGAGACATGGGTCACTGGCGAGAGTCAAAGAAGCGTATGGGTTTCGAGAAAAGTGAGTCCAGATGTCAACCATGTATAGCTGCATGAATCTATATTTTCAGCTTGGAGAGACATGCCAACATATCTGCGTAATTATATAAAAGAACCTCGAAATTGAGGTTGAATGTTCAGGGGCTCCTTTTTTGGGGACCAGAAGGGCCCTGCTCTCTTCCGGAGTAGGGATTGGGAACAATAAAGGCGGAGAGTTGTTGCCAGAGAATTGTTCCTTTTAATCATACGGCAACACAACCAAATGACTCCCCTGGCCCTCTTTTACTGATACAGAATGGTGCTCCGGCCTATTCTGCTCAACGTACGATAAGTGAGCTGTCGTCACGGCGGATTAATTTTATAGTCCGGCCGTCGTATTCCCCAGACCTGAATCCAATAGAGTCAGTATGGGATATGATGAAACCCCATATTGAAGAGTACCAACCAGAGTTTGATTCTGATAATGCATCTGAGGAAGTACCACTGGCTAGGCTTCCAGAAAGGTGCCAGAAACCAGAGCAGGAGGAGGTTCGATTCCTTATTAATTCAAGTTTAATTTTTGGTAAAAATATATTTAACACTTGATAAACACTTGCATGTTGATTAGAATATTATCGACTCATATTATCATTTCAATGAGTTACAGGGGTCTCCTACACTACTTATACCCTGCAAATTTTCTCATACAAATAAGGTTCGGCTATTGTCAGATTTGGTATGGTCAAGATATTGCTGCCAATGACATAATTTATAATCCTTGTCAGATCTTGGCAATCAGGGACCTCTTACAGTACTTACCCCTGCAATGGAGTACCTATTTACTATTTTACTAAGTACACTCGAGCCGAAGCACGCTAACAAAGGAAAACAAACGGCTAATATCGGCCTACACGTGACCACGCGAGCCCTAGTCATGACATCATCTCTTCAAGAGCTTGTTGACGTTTGATTCGCTTCGATCCATCTGAGAAATTTAGTGACAGGATCAAATCACCGGTGAAGCAAAGTAAGCCAGAACTTGACGAGCCCACGAGATCCGTCTGTCGGGTTACTCACCATATCACCGAGGACCAACATGGCGAGTTTCCTCCCCTCACTCATCGCCTGGTTGCGCACACGGACATTCCGTTCGCGGCTCGCGAGCGGGAGGTTTAGCTGTGCGAAGATTACCTGACACGTGACACCCCCGCGTATCGTCTCGCCCACGCGTCTCCAAGCCGTCCATCCTGGCTGGCGAAGTCAAACTCTTCATCTTCTCGCGGTGCCGGCTGTAAACGCCCAGTATGTTCGCATAACTGGAATAGCCAAGAAGAGTCGCAACTCATTCGAAGTTCGAGGCCCGCAAGGTACTCTCGATCGATGGTTCCTCAGCCTGTCAATAATTCTCTTCGACAAGACCCGGACCCAACAAATCCCAAGTCTCTCACGCCCAGCTATCTTTCCAACTAGAGCCCTTTTCTTCCGGAAGTCATCTAGAAAAACTTGTACGATCGTCTTCCTAGATGAACACCTGCATACACGCTCCTGATGTTATGAACACCCGACGGAGGATTTAAGTCGTGGGGCACAAATTTGGGAAGGGAGATGTGACATACGGTTCACTTTTGGGAAGATATCTAGAGGAATCTCTACAAGAAAAGGGTAGACCGGTATTGAGATGCGGGAGAAGAAGGAAAGGATTTTGACTGGGATGCGTTGTGCGTGTGCCGGAGCAGCGTTTGAGAAAGTGCCGCCGACACTCTAAATACCGGCTAAAATCCGATGTTCCTAAACCGCCCTATGCTCTAGACTGTCGGCGCTCCTTCAGCTGGCAAAAGTACTTTCGTGGAACGGCACCACCTCAGTCGATCGGTCTTTTTGCGTTTTTCCCAGTCGGAGTCACATCTGGGCTGGCTGTCGGGGAGGGCAGCTGGTAAATTGGGAACCCACGGGATCAGTGACCCGGGACAGATGGTCGAAAGATGGAATTGGCTCGGGGGAATCTTATGGGGTGTGGGTGGGAAAGGAACATCTACTTGGTTGGAATCTTTCGGGAGACTGACGCGTCGGGTAGCCCTAGATAGGCTGAGCTAACCGGTACATAATCCTTAAGGTTGTATGCTGTGCGCCGGCACGACGTAACAAGTAATCAAAAAAAAGCCGTCCATCCGCACGGCACGCAGGACCATGGACTTGTCCTACGCCAACATGCCATGCCATCGATGCGCCAGCTCGTTCGTAGGGAGCGGAACCTCACACTTGCCCGGCACTCTGAACACAGCCATCTTGGCATGGTCACGTTTTTCTTCAGTGATGTGGGGTGTGGGGAAAGATATCCCATGCAGAGGCAGAATGTTCCTTGCATGTCTTCTCTATCCACAGCTTTCTTCGAGCAAACTTTCTTCCATGGGGAGCTCCCACGTTATTCTTTCATCTCTGCGTGAACACAAATACTCAGTTTGTGCAGGGAATCGCGTCAATGGCGTCTGCACCGGCTCGGCTCGGCTCGGATCTGTACCTGTACCTGCACCGTGGTCTGGGTGGGTGCTTGTGCCACATGGTAACTTGGGCCTCATTCACGCTTTATTGGACGATTTATTACCTAGTCAGGTAATAGTGGGGTTGTATAAAGAGATTTCGTCCAATTAAGCGTGAGTGATGCACAAGTTAGTAACCATGCGGCACAAAGCTTCTAAACCATGGTGGGTAGTCCGGAATCTTACGTCTGCTGAAACATATGACTTCCGTGACTGACTCTGGGAACTGCCGGGTGTTATGCTAAAGAGCAGACACGACGATCAATCATAGGAGATAATCACCAACGAAACACAACACCAACTCCGATCAAGGGACGTCATTCTTTTTATGCTTAACCTTCATACGGCTATGGAGGCACAATTGCTGTGAAAAACACAGGGTGATGGCAGTAGTATGCACCATCGCGTCATCTATGCTAACGGTGGTCATTCTTGCGTTACGTAGATAGAAAAGCACTCATTCCCTACATAATTATATCTCATGAATTGTCCCGGTTAGGCTTCATCCATCTACCTCCATAGATAAAGCTATGTGATGCGAAGATGCCATGCGATTTTTCCCATCGGCTCGAGATATCATGGCTCGGCAACCTCCGGCCCGGTCGACCCCTATAGTTACGTCTCATTCTCAATCCCCATAAATGACGACGCAGCGCCCTCTGACGACGACGCAATTCCCCTTTTTGACGACACACACGCCGGGTGGTTCAACGACAGTCACGGGCATGGTTGGCGGCAGCCATGTATAAGTTTGATACACCGGGTACCCGGGAAACGGACCGTATTGCCACGGGACGCTCGACACATGGGTCAGTACGGGCATCATCGATGGTGGCTGAGCCACGTAAAAATGGTCCCCATTCGCTTGGATTGCTCCGGGTAACTCCATCGATGGTGCTACCGGAGTCAAAGAAGAAGGGGCATCTTGTCGTTCCAGTTTCAGTATTTGGCTCTTGTTCGAGGATTGGGATGAATGGTCCTTGTCGTCGCGCGAGTGGTGGCGTGCATGCGTGATGGCATTTTTCTTCCCAAGCACGGCTCCGACGGCATTAAATGCCTTATCCGCGACTTTTTCTCTGCTTGAGAGAGCGATAACGAGCTTTCCCTTCACTCTGGTGAGATAGGGATGATATGGAGGTATTTTAATTCTTTCAACTTCATTGCTCTTGCTTTCACTTTTCTTAGACCGTTTTTTTAAACTAAATACTTCATTAGAGATGAGCCCTTTTCAGGACGAAGGTTTGCAGGAAAGAGTCTTACAAAGACAACATTTTAAATCGTTATCTAATAATCGTAATTGACTGTATTTCAGTGGTAGCTGTTTCGAAACAAGATAATTATTTGACCTGAATTCGTCATAGCTCAGGATTATATATTCTACGGAAACAGCGACGTCATCAAGGATAGTAGAACTGAGATGATTGGCTTAGAGATTTCAAATTTCCACGAATTAGGGACTCCTCTAGTTTATATTACACCACTCGCTAAATTTCTCATCATTATGAAGACGAAGATTCACTTAACGTTCTAAACTGATTTTTCAGCCTTTACCTTATTCAAGTCTTAAGGCTTGTGATCGCCGCTTTTTCCCACCCATTTTCTTATTTCCTTTTTCGAATATAGCAGCTGAGGCATGATCTCTGCCCACATTGTCGAGGTCCTTGACTTTGTAGATTCTGATAATCCAGTTTTCACTGGTAAAGGCTTCCTCAATAGTATTCAATGTAGGACCAACATCTGGTAGTTTTACACCCCGTACACGGTCTTGGGCCTGTCCTGCGGGAAATAGTTTATGGTAGTTGTAATAAGACATCTTGTACCTAAAAAATTATTAGTCGTCTTCTGGCAAAGGGAAATAATTGTCGAGGGCCTACATCAAGCTATCTTTTGTCGTTTGAGTAGCGCCTTCATCTACCCTATACTCTCCCCTAGGGGTAAAGAAGTCTCGTTCCTTTACCTCTTCGGGCCAAATGCCTTCAGCAATCCTTACCATCCATAGAAACTTATTTATATCATCACCAGAATAGCCAAGGAGACCACCAAAGACGACGAGGACGTAATCGACTTCATGCTGTCGCATAATCGGATAACTCACTTCTTCTTTAGAACTCATGGCTTTTCCAACAGTCGCTATATGAGTGTTGTTCCATGTATTGTTGTCGACAAGTGTTGGTCTGTCAGCCATGCCACCTATTTGATAACCATAATCCCACCAAGACATTATCTTAGAATCTTCTGGGGTGTTCTGTCGAAGCCATTGGTATGCCTCTCTATAGTCATCAATGATATGCTGTTTCCCATCAGGCGTTCTACTTGCCAAAACAACAGAGGGAGATGAATAGGCATTTGAGGTAACCCAAGTGCAATGTAGCACAAATAACAAGAGATAGGAGGTCAGAACGCTCACTATTGATATCTTTGAGAAGGTAGAGTAAATTCCCACAAGAGGCCGGTATAACAACGAAATATCTTTCCTTGTAACCTTAGGAGACTGGGTAGATATGCTTTCACTGTTAGCGACTTCAGTGGCACGAGGTGGTGCTAGTGGAGCCTTTAGAGTTAGATACGTATCAAAAATATGAGACAAAACTAATGCTGCACTGACACACACAATTGGTGTGAGCGTGAGCATAAGTCGAACCATGACGCCTGCAAAGTAGCTGGCGAGTATGGCATAAACCACGACAAAAACTTGTTCATCAGCTAGCTTCTGGAAACAGAAGTAGACACCGGCAGGAAACAGCCAGATTAAAAGGTTAAGATCGAAAAAGAATGAAGACCAAGCTGGAGGTTGATGCTCAGACACAGATGCAATGATTGGAATATGAATTTTGGCGTAGCCTGTATCCCAGAGTGAATAAAACCGACCACTCCATGGAGCAATAACACCTGTTATGGTCAAAAGGACCAGGCCGCTCAAGGCCAGGACAAAGATCAAGAAAACAAATGCCAAGAGGATGGTTTTGAACTGTTTGCTAGGTATACTAGCACGAATGGATTCAACAAAACCAATAAGCTGCAGAAGTCCAAAAACACCTAAGAATTCTCAGTTCTGAATCTGAAGTTGATCACAGCATGATTACTCACCTAACGCAGACATGTGTTCACTACTGCGTATTGGGAGGAAACCCACAAACGGAATCTGCATGCTTGCCAACGTTCCCAGAACGTACCATGTACAGTAACTAACGTAGATTCGAGGGCTAAATCTTCCCATACACACCAGAACAAGAACGTGAAGGGGAATTAAATTGGTGATAAAAACGTATCCTCCCCAGGCAGATACCATGTAACCATACGAAAGAGCGCATAGGGCGCCCCAGAATGCCGAGCCCATTTTGAGGGCCTTAATCCAGAGATAAAAAGTAAATATCAGGAGGAAGATAGCAATAGCTTCGTTATCATAACTTCCAGCAACTGATCGCGAGATGTACCCTGGAGCGATCCCCATAAAGACTGCGGCGAGAAGTCCAGCAGAAGGAGTCGTGGACATCTCGTTGGTGAAGAGGTATGCAGCAAATGCAGTCAAGCCAGAAAATGCAGGTGCCAATAATACACAAATGTTTCGAATATCAACGGGCATTGAAATAGCTCGAAGGGCATGATAAATAGCACCGCTTGTTACCATGAGACCAGGATACAAAGTTCCTCCTGTGACACGTCCAAGTGGATGCCATGTTCGATCATCAAACCAGTCCCAGAAGTCATAGAATCCATTTTGTACAAGATACTTTGTCGCTCTGAAATTGAACCAAGGGTCGACTACATTTACTATTGTCAGCTCGAATATTTTCTAGGCGAGAACATGACTGACATTCGTGGATGATACTCTCGAAACCTAGTTAAATAATGTATCAGCAAGTTTCTCGACCTAATTGATACAGGGCAAGAGAATTTAAGATGCAAGTTTCCCGGAGAAGCTTGTAACAGAACTTAAATAACGTACGGATTACCGAGAACAAACGGCTGGAGATTGCTGTCGCAGCGATTAAGCAGAGGATGATTAATCTAAGAATGCCTCTTGAATTCTCTCCTGTGCTGCCCTTGAGGAAAGGCTCGATAGCTGAGTCCGCCATGGTGGATTAATCGGATCTTCAGCCCAAGCTTGCGACTTCTATCCTCGGGTCGACTCCAAACGGTCGTCGGAAATATCTATACACGTGATATTGAAATCATAACTTTTTTGGCAAGGCCCGGCCGAAATCGCTACGAATGAGCAAGAGATTCTCGTTATAACTGAATGGAATTAATTAAAGGGAAAATATTGGCGGATGATAATATTTATCCTGGGTGAAGAAGTGTCCGATAAAGTTTTCAAGCTTACTGGAGTTATACATTTTTTCTACTTTTTCTCGTCTGCTTTCAACTTCAAAATCAGCTATGGATCACGTGAACACGGACATTATATATGATAAACATTTATTGACTCTGCCCTGCTGTCTCGTGGATGACAATTTTCCAGGCCATTCAGCTTTGCCCTAGGAGACTGGTCCAGCTGAGACACGGTTATATATGTATCATCTCGTCTCCATACTAGTACGCAGTTTAATAGGGGCTTACATTACCATAGTAAAGGCGAGTAAAGACAAAATTTTGACCGTACTATCTGCAACCGCCCAGGATATTAATTTATCTGGGAGTGATTTTCTACTGTTTCACGAAAAATCCCATCCCAATGAATAACCTAGCCTCATAGTGATGCCCTCCTCAACCTTTGAGACACTATTCGCGTCTACCGAGTCCTGCAGGTACTAAGATTGTTTGCTTATTAAGCAATAGAATGAACGGCAATGCATCCTTTCTTCCTCAGAATTACATGTTGTCCCCTAGTACCCCTTATTTAAATATTTAGATTTAATTTAGATAAATTTGTAAACATGCTTATCAAGGTGTTCAAACAAATTAGAGAACCAAAAAACCAAAAAACCAAAATATTGATCTGTTTCTAGGTTTAACAACCCTGCCCTTTTCCATAATCCCACACACATTCCAGCTTATATTACATTCATCTGACCGGTAATCGTGTCGGTTTCTTTAAAATCAAATTACCAGCTTCTGAAAAAGTCGTTTCACTTTGTGTTGAAGTTGCTGAAATTACTAAGAAAATCCTGGCCATTTTACTCAGAACGGGTAATGTTTTAGTATGAGCATTTCACCATGCCAAAAAGTCTTAATTCATATCGATACGTGCCTTCTGATATATATATAATTTTATCTCATGACTGAACCCTGATGACCAAACGGACCGCTTTCTTCTTCCTCATGCGTAGTCTAAACAGGTCTTGCAGCGATATCTGGTTAAGCAAACTCTGTACAATACTGAGCGAACAATTCTTTTAATTGGCCAATCTTCTGGTCTTGGTCTCCTTTAACCTCCTCGGAAGTGTAAGTTAGATTATTGTAGAAATCCAGCTCGAGACGCGGATCAAGCAAGGCTGTTAGCATAGTATGTTCGAAAGAGATATCATAATACTTCTTTCATATACCATGGGCTCCTTCTGCTGTGTCATGCATATCGCTCTCATCTGAGAGGGTACTCCAGTCATGTTTCTCTTGTTTTCACCAAATTGAATTCTGGCGCAGCGAATAATAGATTGTAAGAATAGTCATTTTTCGCTATTGTTGCATAATAAACTAGAACATGAGGCCGGATTGATTCCAGCTGAAAGATTCGTCTAAGCTAGCGGGTAAATCGTGGCAATTCGGCTATTTCTGTAATTAATGATTACAGCGACGCGCGCCAATGAAGGTCGAAGAAAATATTGGCTGGCTCGACGATTTAGATTTTGATTTGATTTCAATTAACCCGATCAGGAAACCCAAGGGCCCATGCAGGTGTCTAGCTATGTATATTTACACAGGAGGAAACCTTTCGGTAAAACCCCCCCAGAACTGCTATCTAATATCTTTATGATTTTCAGTTTACCTTCAAAAAGTGCGTTATGCTGTGCGTCCAGTATGAATTCCGTCCTACCCTTATCCTGCCTTGTGCTTTATTTCCTGCATCACCGCCTGAACTTGACTGACAAGTCGAAACTGTTCTAGGTACCCTTCATCTAAAATCCACTTTGTAATTCTAGCCACATCTTCTGCGCTTTGAATCATGGCCTGATAGGACCTGTCTTTTGATTTCCGCAGAACTTCCCCTCGTCCTTTCGCCCACTGAGGGCATGTCATGACCATATGTCTGACATTTTGGGACGGATACCCACACTGGCACTTTGGCGACGATTTAGATATAATTTAGATTTATTCCAGACTCTAGATCTAAATACATTTAAAAATTGAAGAAAATTTAAAAAACTTTAAAAAACTTTTAGAAAATCTTATAGGCCCAAAAATAATTCTAAATGTCCTAAATTTATATTCTAAATTTAGTCTAAACTAAATAACGTTGTTTTGTCTCTCAGCCGGACGATTTTAGCCAAACTGCCAACTTCATCTCGCGTTTTAACACGATTTCAATAAAACGGTCGAGATTTTTCTTGGTTTTAACGGATCTAACAGTAATTTTATGCATGCTGTGAATGAGTTATTCAAATTAAAGATGGTTACACCAGTGTAATATCTATCTGAAATATTTGTCTTTTGGTGGTAGTCGCGCTTTTTTACCAGTATATCCGCTACATTGTAAGGTTACTTGGAGCAACTTGAAGAAATGCCTTACGACCTTTAAACACCACCCAGAGGGCCTTTTAATTGTCTTAAAACCAGCTGAACTTGGGCTTCAAGGTAAGTAATGCAATTACAAATGGTTAAGCCCAGCGTTTACCGAGAGGAATATTATGGTACGAGGTGAGCAGCAGGTTTGCAGCATCATCCATAATAGGATATATATAAGTATTTGCTCTTTGATAGGGCAATTTTATGAACTTTAACCCGGAATTCTTACCAATGTGGTGTGTTCATCATCCGTAATATTAGTGCGTTCAAGAAGCGGGCAGCTGGTCGTGCATTTAGGGTCTATCTCTTTTGGGGAGGGGGGGAGGATATTGCCCTACTTTAAAATCATTAGACAGGATGAAAACTGACTTTCAGTGTGCTTTGTAATTTTTTGGTTGATTCGATGCGACAGTATCGCCAAAAATATGGATGTATACAGGGCCACAGGGGTATTATTTCTCCTGCAATCGGCGGTGCTATCCAGGGGTATATCCATGCTTCTTTACATAATCTTCATGGGTAGGGGCTCGGTATTGGTGGCCCCAGCTTACACGTGTCTCCTCGTCCAACGTTTTGCAATCATCCCCACAACATCTTCATTTTTCGAAACCGCTTTAGTCCCACAACAACACAACGCGCATTTAACGACGACTGTCATCTGTTCTTCATACCATAAATTTTTATCTGACATCTAAGCTAAGTTTTATTATTAAATTTTCAAGTAAGAATCAAAGCAGATCACTCCAGCAACTGCACAAGTGAAACAGCTTTACAGGATGAATATTTCCCGGGCTACGACAACGCCAATCCGATACTCAAATCGACTTAGCCGAGAACAAAGAATTAGGGTAAGATTTTGATCCCAGAATAGAAATCAATATACTTCGAACTTTGCTATCTAATTAGGTTCTCGCTCTTTATGAAGCCAAACACTCTAATCGAGAAATATCAGATCTGCTCGGGATATCAATGAATCAAGTTAAATACACAGTTCAAACAGGTCGTACATCTCCCGGAAAAAGCACTGGTCGACCTCATAAGCTTTCAACTGAGCAAGAGGATGAGCTGGAAGTATTCGTGTGTAGAGACAAAGAGACCAGGCAGATGTCATATGTTGAACTATCTATACATTTTCACATGTGGAATGTTGGTCAAGATGCCATCCGGAATGCTCTCAGGCGAAGAGGCTATCTTCGCTACATCGCCCGAAGTAAGCCTCCACTGACTGAGCAGCACAAATTATTACGAATAGAGTGGGCACATAGACACTTTCATTTCACCTTGGAAGACTGTTGTAATGTCGTCTGGACTGATGAAACATACATCAGCGATAGCCCCGTTAACAAAACACATGTTACCCGAAAGGTAAGTCTCATATATCTCATGGCTATTAGCAATTTTTAATGTTTAAAAGGCAAACGAAGAATAAAATAGCACATGCATTGTTGAACAGCGAAGGAAGAATAATTCCTGGATGTTCTGGGGTTGTTTTGCAGGGACTCGGGCAGGTCTATGTGTTTTTTGGGAGAGAGATTGGGGCAAGATGACCGGAGAAAGCTATCGTCAGCGTATCTTGCCCGATGCTTTGGGCTTTATCGGCTCTCTCCCAAAAAATAATGGCCTGGCGATACTCATGCATGATAATGCACCGGTTCATACCGCGGCACCTGTAAGGGATTACCTCGAAGCCAATGGCGTTGTACCAATGGCTTGGCCGCCATTCTCCCCAGATCTCAATCCCATTGAGAATGTATGGGGTTTAATGAAAGCCTATATACAAGAACATCATGGGGATTCTATTGGCACCAGGCAGCGTACTAGAGCTCAGGTACGACCCATTGTGCTAGAGGCATGGCGAGAGTGCACAAGGCCTGAGAGGCTTTTTCCAATTCTTCAGGGTATGCATGGTAGATGTGAGGCCGTTATTCAGGCTCAAGGTGGTTCTATTCCTTATTAGTTGTAAAAGTAATAGTTTATCTTCATGAAATCTAACAAATATCGTTATCACAACATTTTCGGGAAGCGTTTAGTCTGAAATTTTAGTGCAAAATGCAAGGGTGAAAACATTTTACAAAAAAGATTCGCCAGGGGATTGGTCCAATCCCATGTTACCATTGCAGATGAGCCCTGACACTTTTGTGGAGAGCCTCAGCCCAATTCGTTAATGATCGTGCAGATACTTTCCATATTCATATGAAGATTGACCAGAGAAACCTCATGGGAGGAAAATTTACCCCTGTAGCCCTGTAGTTACGTGTAAATATGCCAAGACTTTTTGTCCAGCTCAGTGGTATTGTCGACTTCAAATATTCTATAGGGGTCCCTAGAGCATTTAGTTCCTGGATGTCAACGAGCTTGCTTTTTATGCTCGACAGAAATCAGCCATACGTAGAATTTCTGAGGGCTTATATGAGTTGATGTGCCAGATTTCAGTGATTCTCCATGTCACATGGTGTGATGATATTCGGTATTGATCGGCTCAGTGTTTCACACAGGAAAGCTCCACTACTCCATCAGCAAGCTTTCCCTTTAAAGATGGGATCTCAGAATTTCAAGATAGTTAACTTCTAGCTTCGGCTTACATCAACCTCTGGACAAGATTTTGCTGGAACGCGGGCCCTGGCCCTTGGAGTTCTGTCCCACTCTCGCTTAAGAGCCCTTGAATTATTTAGCGAGTCAATGACAGACGGGCCTTAGCGAGATAACGATGTGCGTCTAATGAGATGGTGTTTGATGAGATGGTGTTTGGGCGTTAGGGATTCTTCTAGAGGCGTAGAGCTACCCTTGGGTCAGGCAAGTTCTGGAAACTTGTGGAATCGGGTTGTAGATATATAAAGAGTTGCTCGATGGCGCGGCCAGACTCCACGCATTTATTTCTTGATTTTATTGAAACTTCCCTCTAAGCTCTTCGAGAACAGACCTCTCACAATAAGATCGCTAAATAAAAAGGAAAAACGCACTGAAAGATGCAAACTTCACTTGGTGCAGGTAAATATGTGGTGTATCCCCAGTGTTAGACGAATTACGCAGAGAGAAGGATTGATAATATCCCAGGGATTTATCTAGATCTTCAATACAAATTATCTCCCCTTTCCTTACTCTCAATCATGATAGAATCTCCATAATCCCGTCTACTCGCCATCTTGATACAGCCAGAAATCATGTAATGTAGTATTGTAAGGAAATTATGATGAGCGCCTAAGCAACAAACGAAGTATCAGGCGTCACTGTTGGTAATGTGACAGGATAAGTAAAAAAAAGGAAGATGTAATAAGTGTACAGGTATCTAATGATACTGTATGACTAGAAAATACATTAGCGCGCGCTTGGTCCCATGATTGGACTCCTGCATGAATAAACTTCGCGTATAATGCCTTGTCGGCGTTATATGCATGTCATAACCAGATCGACACCCAGTGACCTATCATCGACTGGGTAACTGTGGCGTCTCATCTGCTTCACAGACAGCCTTTCACTGCGCATAACTTTAGCCGGAATCTATTCCTTTTGATTCGTGTATGCTTTGACTAATTTGATTCAGGAGGTTGCATCGTGATAATTACGTATCTTTACGCTCTAGATTCTTCGCATAAGTAGAGTAGCCAACCCAAGTTGTTGCTTACACCGCCCTTTGAGCTACTGAGAACACTCTTACAGGCGATAGACTTTCTCGCAAATTGTTTTTCTGTTTGAGTGTGGCCGTAAAGGAAACGCTCCATCGAAGCCAAGATTTTCTACACTTGGGGCAGCACCTCCCTAATTCGGGTCTTAATTCAATTACACAATAAATACATAAATCTGTTGCCTTTCTCGAAGAGACCAAAAGCCATTCGGGGATACAGCTGCGGAAAACCGCCTCAAAAACTACTTGGCGGCGAAAGCCGTTCTCACCTAGCCTTTACTTATCTCCGCATCCTTATTTGGTACTTCAGAAGAAATTAGAAATCTCGGGATATCAGAAAAGCCTCGATAGAGATTTAGCTCATAGATAACTTGGCCGTTGTATCTGGTATCGTTACCAAGCATCATTATCAACGTGAAACTGTCGACTGGATTATAGAGCTTGTTGTTAAATCTGAATATTGACTTGTAAGATATTTATCAGTAGCAGCAGCAGCAGTAGTAGTAGTGGATGCAAAATTGTAGCTGAAGATGATTTAACTATCATCTTAAATGTTGATATCTGTATTCATTTTTTTAGCCATACGTTATTGCGGCAACCTATTTCTTCAAAATTCGTCAGTGTAAACCAGCTACAGAGGGATTGGACGGATTTAGCTTAGAAATGAAAGTTACTGATCCCGTCTTGGCTCTGCAGCTTAAGATCTTTGGGAAATACAATCCATATAAACTGGTGCTTTGTCGTTGGTCTTCGATGGATACCAATTTGTTGACCCGTATATCTATGACTTCGTCTACAGTAGATCCCTGTGCTATCATGAGCGCTCCGCGGAATGTATTATCCTAGCATCAGCAGTTTATATTGATTTGTGGATCGTAGAGGTCCTTTTACGAACCAACGTCTGGAAGAACTGGTGGAATAAGCCTGGGACTCAGCGTGGCGTCAATACGTCACTGTCGAGTTGGAAAACAAGAACGAGGAATTGTGCCGATGTAAGACGGAAAACGTTCGTAAAATATATACAGTTTGTGCGATCTTATGCCAATTCGACCAAGGTTGAGGCGCTGGGATCAAATACCCCGCGTGACCAATTCACGATATCAACCCACGATGTTCCCAATTGTGTGATGTTCACGTCGAATTTACAACCCTTCAATGTTTACTGTTTCTAATATCCATCTTGAAAAATGAATTCATCCGAGAACTTAACTCAGGTATATAAATGAAACGCATCAATCATTGACTCACTAACATTTTCTCCTCAGAATCTCTCTTTTATTCTTAATAAACCGCATGATGTAGTCTTTGAACAAAGGCCGAAGCCGTGTCTTCAGTCACCGTACGACGTTATCGTCGCAATAAATTTTACGGGCATTTGTGGGTCTGATGTGCATTATTGGGAGCATGGGGCCATTGGTTCTTTTGTTCTCAAGGAACCCATGGTGTTGGGGCATGAGAGTGCGGGAACAGTCGTTTCTATGGGTAGTGCTGTTAAAACCTTGAAAATTGGAGATCGAGTTGCCATAGAACCTGGTACTCCTTGTCGGCGCTGTGAAGCTTGTTTCTCCGGCCACTATAACCTTTGCTCCGATATGCGGTTCGCGGCAACCCCTCCATACAACGGGACATTGACCGGGTTCTACGTCGCCCCAGCAGATTTTTGTTATAAACTTCCTGAAAATGTTAGTCAGCAAGAAGGTGCTCTAATTGAGCCTTTAGCAGTAGCAGTTCATGTTGTTAGAGCTGCGGAGGTTCAACCTGGGCAGAGTATCGCAATAATGGGAGTAGGCCCTATCGGGTTGCTGTGTTGCGCTGTCGCAAAAGCTTTTGGAGCCTCCAAGATTATCGCAGTTGACATTCAGCCTTTCCGATTGGAATTCGCCATGAAATACGCAGCTACACATTCGTTCCTTTCGTCGCGCGTGCCGGCTGAGGAGAATGCAGAACGATTGTTAAAAGAAACCGATCTTCCCGATGGTGTAGATAGGGTTATCGACGCTAGCGGAGCTGAGGCATCCATCCAAGTTAGCTTGCACGTCGTTCGTCGTGGCGGAGTCTTTGTACAAGCTGGAATGGGCAAACCGGATATCACATTTCCCATTATGGCGCTATGTCAGAAAGAAGTGACTGCGAAAGGCAGTTTCCGCTACGGTAGTGGTGACTACAAACTTGCAGTGCAGCTCGTATCTTCGGGTAAGATTAATGTGAAGACATTAATATCTAGTATCGTACGTTTTGAAGATGCCGAACAGGCCTTTCGGGACGTCAAGGAAGGGAAAGGAATCAAATATATAATAGCCGGACCAAATGAGGAGATTTAAATATAATGAGTTAATTGTTCGGTCGGTCACAGCCTCACCTCACCTAATTACTCTGCTATTAGGTGAGGGACAGAAATATGCCAATTAAAAGAACTCAATCACAATATTATGGATAATCAACTACCTTGATTCCTTGGCTTGAAGTTTTGCTCGATAGAGCCAACTATTATACTGATAGGCAATTCATCTCTAAATTAACTTTGGGTTAGGGTCAGTTAAAACTACATGTAGTAATAAATGATGAAATAAATACACAAACTTGCATGGGATAACCATCAGTCATTTCCAAATAGGCTAGTGCCAGGAGCACAAGCAGTGAGTAAGTCCTCATTCGTAATTGGCTCACCTGCTGTATCGAGATTCCGAATGTTTTCATTCGTTGGAAAAGCCGCTATGTAAACTTTGTCATCGAGTCACATTCAATACTGAAATTCGCCGTGTGACTGAATGGTGAATCATAAATTGCTAATAAAATTCATCAAGACGTCATAGCCTTCGTTAAAGTCGAGCTAAATTTAGTGCCGGCACAGAGCTCATAATTATTACATAAGTTTATGCATCACGCAAAATTCTTGATCCATTCCGCTCTGGTTCATCAAGTCAGCATCAAACATTCTCTTAACATAAACAGCTCCAGGTCCGTTGGTGACCGCGGTTAATGCATGCATAGTTCCAGTAGCAACTTTTGGCGCAGAAGTATGGTGGCCTGGGTTAACATGGGAGACTACTCGGGGGACTGTTACGCCGGCGACCTCGCATTTCGGTAATCTGATCAATAAAGCTGTGCACCTAGCTATTAGATCTGCACTACCAGTATGGAGAACAACGCCAAACGTAGTTCTTCATAGAGAAGCTGGCATACCTCCGGCTCGGATTATTCTCGAAAGCATCCGTTTACGACTCGCCGCTCGTCTTGATTCCTTGGATAACCGGCACCCACTTCGAACTAGAGCCAGCCTGTGTCCGAACGTGGGCACCCTTAAGTACAAGAGAAAGGCAAGGGTAACGAAATATCCTGGCTCTCTAATGTCACGGGTACAACGTGCATATCGACAGCTCCCTCCGGCCGAGCTTGCCGAACCACTTCCCCCACTAGTATATCATATAAAGCTTGGGACTAGGCCGGAAGGGGTGGAAGCCCATTCGAAGTGGGTGTGCTCGGTCTCTCCTACTGATATTTGCGTTTACTCAGACGGGTCATGTATTGGCCACAGCCGTTCTTCCTGGGGATTTGTCCTCCAGCGAGGGGGCGTCACGTTCGAAAAGGGACGAGGTGCTTTACATGGTGGCGAAGTATACGATGCAAAAATCATAGGCAGCACTGCAGCACTTAAGGCTGCAATCATAGCAAGGCGATTTGGGGAGAAGATATCTGTTTTACTGGACAATCAGGCAGCTGTTCAGGCATTACAGACAGGAAAGTCAACTTCTTGCCTCCAGAAAACACGTATTTTTCATCACGTCGCCAGAAAAGTTAACGCAGAAGTGAGATGGGTTCCAGGCCACTCAAAGATTACCGGGAATTAAGAGGCAGATGAGCGAGCCCGAGCTGCACTACAAGAACTACCAGTGCCACAAAGCACATCGGAATATATTAATTTAGCCTATCTTCGTCGACTTGTGTACCAGCGTCGACAGGATCTAATAGACGAGTGGTGGTCTAAAGTATCACCAACTCGATATATAGAGTTAGATCTCCGAGTGCGTCGTCGTAAGTCGCCAGAACTTCATCTTTCTCGTCGACTACTACACGGACTCCTAGCGGCAAGAACAGGCCACGGAGATTTTGCGGCGTATCACCATCGCTCTCACCATGAAGATGCGAATTTAGAATGCGATTGCGGGCTTGAGAATTCGCCCACCCACTTCTTTCGCTGTCGAAAAAATGCCGCCCAGGTACGGAAGCTTAGGAAGGGGACCTCATTGAATGATTACATAAATCAACTCCTGGGGCCTCAGTGTGTTGAGAAGTTTACAGAATTCGCCGGGGAAACAGGCTGTTTCGGGAGTCTGCCTGCACACTCATCCTCTGCTGGACGCGAGGATAGTAATCGTCTAGTTGGCAGAAATAAACGTTTGGCAGGGCTGTAAAATCGTGTGAGAAATTCGGGCTCAGCCCACGAATTAGTTTTCATTTGATTGGAGTTTTGGGGTTAGGTTCATATTATAGATGGGGGTTTGCGTTGTTTTATATTGTCATGGTGAGCAGCATTATTAGTTGGTGCGAACGAGTAGGGCACGCTTTCGAGCTTGATCCCTGCCGGCTCCACCGGTCCTGCACCCTAAACGGACATGGGGCTCTAGCTTAGGACCTTAACGTAGATAAATAAATAAATAAAATACTACAGTCGCCGTGTAATACGACAGTTCTCAATCTTGGGACAGATAGTCTCTCCAACTCATGAGAAGGAGTCGCAGGAATTATAATCCTCATGTCTTTTCATTCAACAGATGCATAAAGAAGCGAAAATTATCCGACTCGAGCGGATAAATTGCGTATTTGCTAGTTTATTCATCATTAATTTCTAAATTAATTGCACTTCAAGCAGAATTTTGTCTATTTGTATATCTGGGCGAACTGACCTTGACCTTAAGTTTTCCTGTTTCTTTTCAATTTGCTCTATACCTATCGTTGTTTGATCTTTAGCCTAGACTTCTGTCTTTTCCTACATTTTCCACTTCCTTAGGAGATGCCAAATATCAGTAACTCAAGAGAGAGAGAGAGAGAGAATAAAACTCATTCTAGAACTCCCCGAATAACTAGTCCTTGTTGTCACAATCAAGCTCAAGGCCAGCTAGTTATAAGCTAAGTACCTAGAAAGACTTCCATGGCCTCTTTATTCCGAGGATCCCCGGCGATTGGGAATCTCTCTCTCAGACAAGTCCTGTCCGCCTGTGACCGGGCTACAATTTGTTGCGGGTAACATGAGTCCTGGCCGATGTATAAATTTGGTTTATGACCGACTGACTCATGGAAGAGAGGTCTGGAGTCCCTCCCTGGACGTGGTAGGATTTGATTGTGTGTACGTTCGGCATCGTGCATACATAAGGAGAATGCCGTTATGCTACGATCCGCGGCACTGGGAACTCATCATCCAGGGAGTGCTTGAACAAGGCAGGTAAAATAGTGATTATTGCACGATATAGAAGTAGAACGCCGGGGCAATGCAGCTTCTTCTTCTTCTTCTCCTCCTCCTCCATACCGATAGGCTAATGAGGCTCCACGTGATCCGGGATCAATCCAAAAGTTTTTCTCAAACGGCAACGTCCCAGGGAGACCTAATCCATTCACAGGTTCGAGAGATGGAGACTTGAAAGTGCTCGCCCAGCTCATATCGTCTCTCTTCAGAAGAAATCCCCCACTCCATAAATCGGACGAGAGGGGTCACAAGGCTCAAAAGTGACTCAATTTTCCGGAAATCTGACGTCTGATTGTCGGCTGTACAGTTTATCGGAAGACGCGTGGTAAGAAGAGGGAGTCATAATGGGAATTCAACTGCATGCCAAAATTCTTGACATCGAGAGCTGACCAATCCCTAGATCTCAATATCACTTGGTTTCGACGATTCCGGAAAAATGGCCATCAAGGCTATTTGCCTTGGATTGTTTCACGATGATTCACGTGCCCTTCTTCGTGACGGATCGTCCATGCACCGTGGTGCACGGTGTAAGTGGGATAAGTAAACTGAAGCTGATCGCACAGTACGTCCGCGGCAACGCCATGACGACAGTTGACGACATGGATATTTGGAAGAGTTTGGGATACCTCTGGACCGATGTCGTCAAGCCGGATGATCTTGTGCCGGTGCTCCGCGTCTGTCGGGATCTGATGACGCGACCGGATTACACACACGTCGCTGCGGCCGCCTACGGCGAGATCGGCGTCCAAGACGGGACAGTCAAGAACGGCGTGCCGAGGTGGGTGGGTGGCCATCTTTCACCATCTCTACGCCGACTCGATAAACCAGGACGATGATTACTTCCGACAAGCGACGATCACGCCGGGGTGTAGCGCCAGTCGGCTGGAAAGTTGCAGGACCAAAGATATCATCAAACTTGCACAGCAGGGTCAAGTAGTGGTGGACGGAGAATTCAATTGCTTCATTGAACCGGCAGGGCCAGAAAATCATCACTTGCCTGTGTTTACCTTTGATAGGCCACAATCGGTGGCAGAGGTTCTAGATGCCACAGCCCGGTCGACTCTGATATCTGGTCAACTGGGTAGTGAAATAGCCATCGTCATGGTCTTGGGTAGAATTCATCTGATACGAAGAGATCCCACAAATTCAGGATGGTATCCAGTGAATCGGGTGGGAATTGGCGGTGATAAATCGAGTACGGTAGCATTCGCGCTGGAAATGGTTTTGGGAGATACAGCGAGGCCCTTACTTCGATTTGAATCCTTCATGGATAGACAAGTCAACCTTCCCTCATATTGGTTAGGCTTGGGTACTCAACATCTGAAAGGTTACATAGGCGAGTGTTAAAATTCTCAAGATGAGAATGATGAGGTAGGAAGATAAGTTTTAATATTCGTGTTGAGTTTAGCTATGTTGTTCTAATGTCCCCTTTCTCTGCACGCCGACGCTCAAAGATCTCCATTTTTCAATAGAAACCTTAGCTAACTCGGACTGTTACTAACATTGGACATGTTGGCAAAACAACGAGAAACAAACGAACATAGGTTGCAAAGACGTTCCCTCTTGTCTATGTTTGTGTGCAATTGTTATCTTTATCTTTCCTCAAATTCTGAAGCTTTGTGCTCAGAGTGCAGGCTGCACCTTGCAATCAACACACCAACTCAGAGATATCTGAACAGGCGTGACCATTCGACTCCTTTTGGTGGTCTCTTGGAGTTTTATAACCTGCCCTCTAGGAGCGCAAATTGATAAAGAAGTATACGTGAGCCTATTGTGGGGAAACCTTGTACACGAGTCGTGCGGACATTCGAAATATAGGTCCGTGCGCTAAATTACCGGGGTCTGGATACCGGAATAGGTCTAGCGCCAATGGTCATTGATCTCTTATCTCTCTCTTCACTAGAATAGCCCGTCTTTGACCTATATCAGCTCAACACCACAACACATAATAGTAAATAAAACTTCGTAACTTTGCTCTTCATGTTCTTGTTGATCAAGTTGCGTCAGGAATGTAAATTTTTATTTATGTGGTGAAGAGGTTGACAGAGTTCAGAGTTGGGGTCTAAAATAGCTGGTCGACAAGGTTCCCCCACCATAGTCAAAACGAGAATTTACACTCATCGATTGCAGCCAGCAGCAAGATTGTGCGGGCCGTTGATGACAGGCTAGACTGTGAACCAAGGAAGGGCGGCGACATGAATTTCACCCGAGAGAAAGCTTGAGAGAGAAAAGCCGGATCTACATGAAATGTGGAGGATCAAGACATGGAATCGCGAGGGACGACATCCTACCTGCCAAGCGTCGCACGACGGCCGGCCGGCCGGCCGTATCCGCTCCGTCGTGGATCAAGGACACGGTCGATGAGAGAAGAGGTCACAGATGGTGGGCGCTGGTGCGAAGTTGTGTTCCCCGGCTTGCAATGGGAATGCGCAATGAAACAGACGCCCATAGAGAATCTGCAGACCAGACCAGACCAGATCAGGATACGAATGGTTGGTTGTCGGCCCAGTTGTCGCGCAGGTCTGAATCGGTGGAGTGGAACTTCTTCCATGCCCGGAACGATCGATCTTGGATACGGATGCCGGCCGGTCTGCCCCTCGCAAGTCTCTGACGTGAAGAGGAGAGCTTTCGGAGACGATAGCACCCCTTAGGCAAATATACGAAGCAACTAACCAAGAACCAAAAGATTGATACTTACCTAATTGACAAAATTAGACGAGTTCAAATATATTAGTGGTGTAAATTTTGGCAGTTTTTAATGTTATAGTAATCATCTGATCGTAGTCCGGGTCTCTAATTAATGGCGAGGGATTCTGTCAACGTAAATAGGACATGTATGAAACTAAGGGTACCCTAAGATAACATAGATCAGTGGAGCCGCAGATCTGCAGGACCAGAGTAATCTTCTCTGTTAGCGATAAATTATTTTAGTATCAGATTAACATGGGAATCTAGAGTTTAGCATTACTATTTACTCACTCCAGTGCCTACATGTACTTGGCATTCCAGTCTCCCAGCGAAAGACTTGGAATGACATCAACAAACATCCCGACTGGCTATAACACAAATTGTTTCCGAAGAGTTCCTTGCAGATATCTAAAAGTCACATTCCGCGTGACCAATACACAAAATCTTGGGAAAAAGAGAGTAAAAGCTTTCCTACCTTGATTAATTATTACGTTCCGAGATCTTTTCTGAGTGAGATCCTCGTCCTTTTGTGAACAGATGAAGTTACGATATAGATTTCCCGTAGGGTACCCAAACTCCGAAAGCTCAAGTGATTTCTAGATAATCTGCCACAGGATCCAGGATTAGATAGAAGATTGAAGCCATATATGAGGAGAAGCATACTGGCCGTCTCGTGAGTTGTAGTTCCACGCAGCCAGATCACGACGAGCATTAGGAGGCTTGCAAGCATCTGTTGCCCCGTATTAGTATAATACAAGTTGTATTTTGCAAATACTGACCCGAGATAATCTTCCTTGATACTAGCAATAGCATACATGCCTCCTACTTCTGCTCTGGTACCGATTAATTTCACACGTACATGAGTTCCAACTTCAATGACTGAGTCTTCATTGTTTGTAAACTGTGGTGGGGTTGCATTAGGGTCGAATTTGATGTCGGGAGGAATGAGCTGCACAATCTGTCATTTTCGCGCGCTATTGGGAATGGCGCAAAGACCTACATGTGCCGAAACAAATAGAGGTAATGGTCCTGCATCGGCGAAAAATCCCACCTGATTTACTGAGGTGACAATAGCATCGACCTGGTAGGGAGTAAGCTCAAACTGATGTAGCCGCTACCGAGCTTCTCACTCACAGTTTCTCCCTTAAATGGTCTCCAGACAACTGCGCGATAACCAACAGTAAACTCAGCAAGACCACTTCCCGGTAGGATCCGACCCTCAGAGATGTTGAACGCGTCCATTATGGTGATGATGAAGTATCGCCCCGTGCATGTTCCTTCGACATCCTGTAGTAGCTTACCAGTGACTAACTCGTGCATATTTCGGCCAAAATATGACGGATGGAGGGTCACTTGTCGTTCCAAATTGTAGAGAAAAAACATTGCGGGCCACACTTGGAGGGTGGCAAAACACTGGTGGATGTATGAATTATGTCGGTGGTTCCAACTCAGGAAGTACCTCGATTGCTCTGCGACTCCAATCTGGAGTAAAAGATTATTTTATTTTCCTTGCGCCTGTAACTTGGAGTCGAGCGTTATTTTTATTGATTCGCGCTGGCATATGTTCAATGAGAAATGATGATCTGATTGACTGAAGATCAGACTGGACCTTTCGCCACAATGCTGTCAAGCAGGGCGGTCATGCAAGACTCAAGGAGGAGGGAGTTTCGACAACTTCATGCGGGAGATGTGGTGATTGGTTTGGTGATAAGTATCTTCGGATGCGTTAATCGTCGGTACTCAAGCTGCGGAAAATCAGCCCATGTCACAGTAGTCTCTGGACCATGATGCAGGAACATACGAGCGTGAGGAGCAAGGCAGAACCTAACGAGCCCTTGCAAGAATGGCGTGGCGAGACGGATTTAGCGGTTTGTCGATAGCGCAGCGCGGTCGCGGGTGTCGGGGATGCGAGAACAGAAAATTAAATTCTCGGCAGACATCGGCCAGCGCGTTTTGACGCCCACTCATTGTTGTTGGCTAGCTAGGGACTGACTATATCATGTCTTCCGCGATGGATCCCTGACCACCCGGCACCTCCCCCAGCACCAGGTGGTAGACGCCGCACGCATTCACGACCCGCACTCTCGTCGACCCTCGCCCTCACGTCATTGTTGCTGTAAAATCACAATTAGAGCTTCCTGACTGTTCGACCACGATGACGCTCAACCTGGAGGAGCAACTTTGCTTCGTGCGTCAAGCGACCCCCAAGGATGGTACCAACGTTCTTTGGTAGCTAACAAACACCTAGTATGGAGCGTATCACCAAAATCCAGTGAACGTAGGCGTTCACATGACCTGTGTGCCTTTGATTCTTGCTGCCACCCTGACTCTCGTATGTCCCCATAGCGCTCCGAGGACAAGAATATCAGCTAAACTCACGAAGGCGACGAATAGTCCAACATTAATCCCTCTCCCGTCATGGCTCACGATAACTAATCTACCACTAAACCTCGGCACCATCGGTGCCATTCTCTTTGGCGGGTTCTACATGCTCTTGGAGCCGGTAGCTGGTACTACTCTCATCCCAATGCTCTTGGGCTGGACAGCTTATTCCAACTACCTAACGAGCACATTTCCCTCTACCACCAATAAAATTGCCATCGGTGTCGAAATTATAGCTTGGATTGCTCAATTTATTGGACATGGTGTTTTTGAAGGTCGCGCACCTGCACTATTGGATAATCTAGTGCAAGCTCTTGTCCTGGCACCCTTCTTTGTCTTTATGGAGATATTATTCAGTCTTGGATACAGACCTGAACTCCAGAAAAGAGTGAACGCGGCTATCAAAAAAGAAATTAAGAAGTTTAAAGACACCAAAGCCAAGAAAGCCGGGAAGTCCAAATAGGCGACCAACTAACGCCGCGATGGATGCGAGCCACAAGAGCTCGAAAGATAAATTGGTCAGTCGCAAAAGCCATGATCAAAAAGACCAATAACAATCGAACCCAATCTACCGGGAAAAGGTACAGACGGGTCTACGACAAGAAGATGGATCAGACATCTTTTTCTCTTACAGGCAAAGAGGCTATCGAGTAGTGTATGAAACAATGCTCAATGGTTTACGCGTCAGTTCTGGCTACTCAAATGAGTATCCAATTAATTTATAAAGGTTCCTTGGGGGTTTGAACTATCATATACTTATTTTCAGTTTCCTAGGCGTTATAAAATTTTGAAACGGATTGAATGAATTTATTGTGAAATTATGAAGCAAGTTTATAAATCAAAATATGCTCCAAGTCACAGCGACCAAAACCTCAGAAAATTATCCATTTCAATTCTTGTCTCCAGTGTGACACTTCTAGTTAGTCTAGATCTAATAGAAAGCATAGATGCTATCGTGGAAACATTGCGGGTCGGTGGTGAAGGTAAACAAGATGTTGGTGAAGTATTAGATGAGACTTGTTTCATATGTGAAGTCTGTAGAGACTGAGATTTTTCATCTGGTGGTGGGCTTATAGGTTTCGCTCTGTGGGCGTGATGTGCGAGATATGATGTTGTCTGTATCCTCGACCCTACATGTGGTTGAGTTTCTTGAGGTAAAGATGGTAGAGGCTCACAAGGTGGGGGAGGAACAGTGCCATGCCCTGCTCCCTCTTGAATTTGCGTCCATCTCGCTTCGTCCAAACCAAGGTGAACATATGGCTCATCAATCTCGTCCGAAAGGCACATGGGAAGAATATTATGAGAGTACTCGCACTCAGAACGATGCCTGCTCCCGACTTTTGGCTTGATTTCAGATGTGAGACAGTCCAAAATGTGCACAGTCGGAGGGCTACAATATCCGTAGTTGGCACGTCTTTCTTGGTAGAGCATGGGTATCAATGAATTGGACTCGAGCAGTTGGCTGTCGAGAGCTATAGATGCATCAACATAGTTATCACAAGGCTGTTTCTTCTCTGACCATTTTCCGAGTCCTGGCCTTTCCTCGTTGATACTAATGTCTCTTGCACTGCGTGGGTCTCTATCACCTCGGTGTCCACGTTCTTGTGGAAATTGCCTTTCGTCTTGACAACTTAGGCTTCGTGGTTGATGCGGCCTGAGTGGTGGAGGTTCGTTCCACGTGTGAGCAATTGTGGCTCGCCGAGCCTTCTCAGCTTTCTGACGTGAAATTTCATTCATCAACCCTCCCTGTTGGGAAAGTGCTTTGCAGGCGGCGCAGTCGCTGCGCTGGATCATATATTTTCCAAGTGAGGGTTTGATGACTGGCCTTAAAAATTTGCAATATTGACTGATTGATTTGTCTTCGGACCAACAGCAATACCAGGGTCGCTTATGGTACGAAGGGCACGCAAAAGAGAATTTCCGAGACGAGCGCCCACACGGGCCTCTTACCGTATCTTGGTGGCCTTCGGGACATTCTGCTATAAAGGTAGCGGTCATCATTTTGATAAGAATTGGATGAAATAAGACCGAGATGGACTTCGTGACTGTGAATCTAGATCAAAATTGGTGCCGAACGGTTTATACTTACATTTCAGCGCCGCTCTAAGTTCGATGTCGAGAGGCTTCGCTTTTCATCCCTGATCGCCGATTTGGTGACATTATTCTTGTTTGTGTAGGCGGATGATCGGAGAACTTGTATTTTTCGCATCTCAATAAGGCTGACTGTCTCATGCGCGATTGCTGAGTGATACATTTCGATCCACAGTGATCCGTAATGCATCAGTCCTCTGGTGTCAACGAACTTTCCAGAATAGACCAGAATAATTTCCCGTGCCATGGTTGATTTTCTGTTAAACTGGATACCTAAGTGCACATGTTACTAGTTTCCCCAAGTAATGATCAGTTCGACTGCTCTATTGCTATTCGTGAGGCGGTGGAAATCTCTGCTCAGAATTCCATCTCTTAACCTGTATTCCCCTTTGAGAGCAGTTGGTTTCATAAAGTGAGTGCTGTGTAAAAACGCCTGTTAGACCATTCGTGTCCATCATCATCCTCATCGTCATCAGGATCTTCGGCCGACACTAAAGGTAATATGAATTGGATCCTGAAAATCAACAATTCGTGTCGAAATTTTCAACAGTTTTCTTCCATGCATATTCCGCATTTCAAGCGATATTATCGTTCGTTTTAAGCCTCCCTCACAAATTTGGCAGTCGAAATATTGTAATAAATACATATCGGTGACGTAATATCGTTATGGATAGCCACTTACATGTACGTACATACTGTAAGTACCCTTGCTATAGAATATAATTCAGAACGCCAAAATCACTATTGATTTGATTTCATTGTCCTGATTTGGCGCCTTTAATGGCCCACGCAGGTGTCTATCAAACTCTCTAGTTTACATAGGAGGAAACCTTTCGGTGAAAACCCCCTACTCCTGCCTGTCTTATTTCATCGTTTTTTGATTAGTCAAAGACTTACCTTCAGGAAGCGCGGTGAATGCTGTATAGTCGCATGTGGACCCCTATCCC
>JAKRRZ010000182.1:0-28853 GCA_022627015.2 Podosphaera aphanis
CTACGTATATGGGTATATTCCTGATATGAAAATCCACCTCTATAGCCCAATAATTTCACATTTTCAACTGATATCGGGAGTTCAGAGGTTCACTGCAAAATTTGTAAGATTGAGGAAGTGTCATAGCTTTAACTAGGATGTTGTCTTATAGGGGATAGTGTTAACGGGTTTTTACTGTATAACTCCAAGATAGGTTTTGTCCAGTGGAGCAAAAAGTGGAGTTTTCAATGGCAATCATCGCTGCCCGATATGGCATGACCTTCTGAGAAATAAAGTTTTTAATATTTTCGACCGGGAAATTTGTATTGTGATTTTATCCGGCCGTAATTTTGTCCGCTACCATCTATCAGGGGTTGAAAAGGTATAATTTTAAAGTGAGAAACACACTTTAAAATTATACCTTTTCAACCCCTGATAGAGGGTACTCATCCCTTGAAACTTAACCCAACTAGGTCATTTATTTTTATACTAGTTTTCTACTCTGTTGTACTACATGTTTATCTAAAATTCAGACGGCCCTCCTCAGCACGTATTACGGCCTCACATCTTCCATGCATGCTTCTAATGAGCTTTTCCAAATTTTTAGGCTTTGTGGCATCATCCTAAGCTTCCCTCACTATATCTCGAAGTTCGTCATGAGACCGCTGTCTTCCCCCTTCCAAGCTTGGATAGTGGTACTGTATGTAGTCCTTCATACTACTCCATACGTGCTCGATTGGGTTAAGATCGGGAGATAATGGTGGTCATTTGATTGTGGTGATAGACCTCTCCCTTGATTCGTTGGTAGTGACCACAAAAGCATGTGCTGGAGCGTTGTGCTGCCTTACAGAAAGCTGTGGTTTCATCGAAACCATGCCATGTATAAGTGGCACTATTCTCTGGGAGTAGGTATCTGACGTGATAGTCCCCCATTCTTTCTCCCAGAGAAGGCTGGCACCTTGCTCTGTCCCTGCAATGCCCCCCAAAACATCCAGCCGAGATCTTTCCTCAGCTTTTCTGTTACACAATTGATGTCAACTTCTTCCCCAATCTTGATCTATTAGTTAGTTCAGGAAGCTTTTCAAGTTAAAACTTGGCATACAGACCTTTCGGGTAACCCAATCTCTTTTGTGTCGGCCATCGGTGACCCAGATCTCATTAGTCCAGAGGATATTCCTCCAGTCTTGATCAGTCTAGTCTTTGTGGACTTCTGCCCATTCGAAACGTTTTCTTCTGTTAACTTCCGATTAAAATTGGCTTTCTGAACGATGCACGACGCCTGTCTCCTCTTTTCTTTAGCTCGTTCTGTATCACAAATTCACTTACTCCCAAATGTGGGAAGGGCCTAGAAGCAAGTTCTAGCCAAGACATCTGACGGCCTTCGGGAGATGCAGTGATAAAGTCTTCAGTTTTGTCCACATCTTCAGAGGAAAGAGTTGGAAGCCGACCTGGGGCTTTCTTTGGTTTCAAGTACGGAACACTGAGTGTATATCTGACCTGTCTTCTAGTCACACCAAGCTGGTCTGCAATTCTCGTTTGGTTCATTCCACTTTCGTGAAGCGTTTTGATCTAATAAAATATTAACGGAGACTTAAAATCATAATTATTTACAGCTCATTTGAAGACGTTGTTCTCTATTTAAGTGTTTGGGCACAGGGGATGAAGTAACGGGTGGTTGTTTGATTCATCTTTTCGAGTGAGTCCATCAGCCAGTGGACTTGTTATAATAAAGAATGAGTAACCCACCTTTAATTTTGTAGGATAGCAGAATAGTCACAGGAATTTATTGGGTGCTCAGGTTGATGGTATTGGCAATCATGTCGGAGTATGGCTACGAGGGTATAAATGGTCATCAATTAGGCAGGCTTTCAATTGTAATGCCTATTAGTTGAGGCAAACACTTTAAGCTCCAGTTATTCTTAAAACCGGTAGGGATTATTTGGAGCTAGTAGGGATAACCCCCTGAAGCGAGGGCTTCTCCACAGGACGGGCATTACCCTGGAGGAATAGTATCACGTTGAATCTAAGCGAACTACATCCATCAAGCATCTTTGAAGCAACACACAATGGACGATGTTGAGGGTTGTATTTCTTAAAATCAGGGCTCAAATACTCAGCCAATAGAGAATCGTCAGGATTTTCTTTATATTATCTGAAAATGATACAAAATTTGTGCGAGAGATAGCTTTACATATAATATTTTTTTTTATAGCTACCAAGGACAGACGAAATGCGTCTTGGCGACGAAACTTGAGTGTACACTTGACGAACGGTCGGTATGCGGCGCTGAAGTGCTGAAGAAAACATACAATTAGATCACAGATAACTACATGTAAATAGAAAGTATAAACCTCTACTTGAACGCGTACTAGTACATGTAGATTAGATATGGAGTTTCAACCAATCAACTAATTAATTGTCATATCAGAAGCCAGCTTATGCTTCAAAACCCTGTTCCCCCAGATTACAACATAGATCACACTTTACTCGGAGTACACAAACTCTCTCTCTCTCTCTGTATAAATATATCAAACGGAGTTCCAAGTCTTGCCCAAGATGACACCATGTCACTTAAGTTTTCTTACCATTCGATCAAACGACTGCTATTTCTTTCCAAATTCAATGAAGGATGGCTTTGCTCATCGATAAAGTCTCCAGTCACACCGGACAAGTCAGATCCTTCACTCCTACCGCAACGAAATACGGTGACGAAGATGTAAAACCAACGATGCAGTCGTCTTTTAATATCAGAATGGAAGATAGTGATGTAGAGACCGAGTTCCAGAGCCAGAGTAATTATCCAACTAATGAAGAATTACACTCGTTGAGAAGGATTGCCGATGAGATACCATTCAGAATCTACATTTTAGCATTTGTCGAACTTTGTGAACGCTTCTCTTTCTATGGAACGTCTGTAGTTTGTGAGTGATAGATTATGTTTTGGATAATTAATTCCTACTCATATCTCAATAGTTACAAACTTTATCCAACAACGGCTTCCATTGAACTCATCAACAGGAGCTGGATTCGATGGCCAGTCTGGCGCTCTAGGAATGGGACAGCGAGCCTCGACAGGGATAGGTACCTTTAATCAGTTTTGGGTCTTTCTCGTCCCTCTCTTTGGTGCCTACATCGCAGATAAATACCTCGGTCGTTACAAGACTATCTGTCTTGCCCTCTTAATCGCCATTATTGGTCATGCCATCCTCGTCTTTTCGGCATTGCCTCCCATAATTTCGCATCCGCAAAGCTCGCTCGCCTGTTTTCTGATCGGGCTCATAATTATGGGTCTCGGAACTGGATCCTTTAAGCCCAATATCTCTCCAATGATAGCCGAACAGCTGCCCATCACCCGGATGACTGTTTCAACACTTCCCTCGGGAGAAAAGGTCATCATTGATCCAACTGTCACTCAAAGTAGAGTATATCACTACTTTTATTTGTTTATCAATATTGGAGCTATGGTAGGTCAGATTGGTATGGTGTACTGTGAAAAGTATGTTGGATTTTGGCTTGCTTTCCTTTTACCTACTGTCTTATTGTGCGTATGCCCAATCGTGGTCTGGTATGCGCGTGATAAATATGTTCGTACGCCACCAGAAGGTTCTGTACTAGGAAAAGCTATAGGGCTCTTCATTCTCGGTAATAAAGGTCGCTGGTCCTTGAATCCCATCACCACCTATCGTCGTCTAAATGACAAAACCTTTTGGACCAACATCAAGCCCTCTGCAATCCCAAAATCTCAGAGGCCATCTTGGATGACGTTTGATGACGAGTGGGTAGACGAAGTACGTCGTGGCTTCACTGCTTGCGCGGTTTTTTGTTGGATTCCACTCTATCTTCTCACTTACAATCAACTAAACAATAATCTTACCTCGCAAGCAGCTGTGCTAGAGCTCCATGGCCTCCCTAACGACATCCTTTCTAACCTGGACCCTTTTGCGTTGATAATTTTAATCCCAATCTGCGACATGTTTATTTATCCCCTACTTCGAAAAGCTAGAATCAATTTCTCACCTATCAAAAAGATCACCGCAGGATTCTTTACTGGTTCAACTGCTATGATTTGGGCGGCTGTCTTACAGTCCTATATCTACAAGAAATCGATTTGCGGAAACCAGGCAGCTGGTCTCCTCCCCGCTTCACTTGGTGGTGATGGAATTTTATCTTGCCCTCCAGTATCTATCACTGTGTGGGCACAAACGGGTGCTTTCGTTTTAATTGCCATTAGTGAAATATTAACGAGCATTACCATCCTTGAATATGCATTCTCCAAGGCCCCAAAGAATATGCGCAGTTTAGTTACGGCGTTCGGCCTTTTCATGAGCGCTATCTCGGCGGCGGTTGGCGAGGCCTTTGTATCTCTCAGTTCAGACCCATATTTAGTTTGGAATTATACAACTATGGCAGCACTAAGTGCAATAGGGGGTATTTGTTTCTGGATACAATTCCGCGAATTAGATCGCGATGATGACCGGTTGAATTCATTACCTACGGGTCACTTAACTGTGGTAGTGAAAGGGGTTAAGCGGAATAATAGTGAGAAAGCTTGAAGGAAACTATGGTAACATCAAAACTTTCCCATGATACTTTTGTAAAAATTCTTTTCATCTTTAGGCCAATTGTCGTTAAATACGCAACTTAATTCCTTACAGAATGTCTTGTATTTTTACTGATCAATAATCTGAGCGTGTCAAATTTCACTCTGAATCCTCATACCAGTTCCTTGTCACGCGTTCTTAACCATAATATGGCTTGCAAAGTCGTCGTCCTTGGGGAAGCCTTAAATCAGCAAGCTCCTTAAATACATTTATATGTTCATGAGGGAATTATCTCCAGGTACAAAATCTTCTTGAGCTATAACCGATGAGCCACAGACCACAATCGTACCGTACACTCCCTCCAAGGACTAGTGCTGCTGCAGCCTAGAAATTTCTGATACAGCTATCAAGTAGAAGCATAAATCACCAATTGTCATACAGAGATGGCAGAAAAGCTCCAAGTTGAGTACTTCCATATTTCGCCAACTCACGTCTCGTTCCTTTTTTCCCCAGTCTATGGAAGTCATTTAAGAATTCACCTCACTGTTCCTTTGATTTAGGGATTAAATACATCTTTCAAACTAAACAAGAAAGGGTTTGGTTATTGTGCAAACATGTGCCTGCTTTTATCGAGATCAGGACATTCAAAAACTCTAAATCGGGACGTGCATTTAATCATCTCATTTGGATGGAAGATCTTCTTGAGAGATGAACGCCAAATTAAATTTTTCCTTTCTTGCTATACGACTCACTCTGTGTGTAATCATCGGGATTCTTGCGACCCCTCTCGATAGTCACGTCGATCGTCTTGCCTCCCTTGTACGGACTGGTTCAAGATTTAGTATAAGCAAGGCATGATGTGAACACCGTGAAGATTTATCTCTCAAAATTTCTTAGAAAAGAGACTGTCATCAACTTTAAGAGAGAGGAATTATAGCCAATCACGGAGAAAAAGATAGAGCTCATTAGCCATGTACGGGGATATACCAGTGTCACCAAAACGTGTGGATGCTGTGACTTTCTTGCGACCTTGATATTGATTATGTCTAGAGACTTGGAAGTCATTGACAGAGTCAGATTTACAATCAGGGCTAGGCTGAATACAAGCACTGTAAGCCCTGACCTTGCCTTGGAAATCCAAGTTTTTGGAACTTGTGTAAGATGAGCGCCGATGTGGCGGAGAGCCGGCGTATCACGGCAACAATTCGCTTTTCCAGGCAAAATTTTCGCTCGGCTTTTCGTGCAGCTTCTGTAATAGGCAGAGCTCAAGAAGTATCATCTATCGCAGCAATAACCGGGTGGCCTCAATCCAGAGATCTTGTTTTTTTTCAACTGATGGCACTCTCGAGCTGAGAATGGTTCTCGCCTATGACATCTCAACAGTAAGCCGCGAATAGGTGACTGCTCTGCAGTTTAATTACCCCCTTATTTATTACTCAACGGAACAAGAGAACTACAACCAAGTTCAAAGTGGTTGAAGAACTAGTCCTGCTCAGCCTTCTGAACGTGGATTGTGGGATGCGGGGACTGAACCATCAAGATCAATCAAGCTTTTCGGGTTAGTCGCGAGGATATAGTGGAGGAGGCTCGCCATTCATCCTGTCGACAACACTTAGTTACAGAAAGGATATACATGTACATGATTCTATATCCCTACCTATAAAATCAGATTGTTAGGAATATATAACAATTATGCCAATTGGTCAATCTGGAGATTTACGGAATGACCTGTAGTAAGGACATCTAGTACTAGTATGTTATAGCTGCACCTTATTTGAGGCATAAGAACAGGTATTCGCGTCTGTGTCCAAGCCTTTAAAAGTTGAGATGGGTAAATTTCATCGTTGATTAGTCTATAAGTCTATGTTACTGTGCATATTGAGTGCCAGTCTCGTGCATACAAGTTGATATGAATTCCTAGATCTCTCACCAACAATTGGATGTAAAACAATAATGCTCCTTAATATATACATACATAGGATCTTAAGTTACATAGTTACCTTGTCAGAGAAATCCGAATAAGATATGATGGCTGATTGATACATTAATCTCGTGACTAGTAGTTTAACCTTTGCTTCTCTCACCCAGGGTGAGGGATACATTTGCACCCCCGTTATGAATTTTACTCTGTAAATCAAAATGCTGCCGTGCTATCATCAAATTTTCTGAGCCCTGCAATTTTTTGCTCTGTACTTAGCTTTTATTGATGAGAAAAATATCAAATCAGGGGGTTGAAGGACATGACTCAAATAGGGTATTGAGGAGAATACTGCAATCATATTTGTGTCTTATTTCCAGGTGAACTCGTGTATAGCCTGAGATTTGTGTCAATAAAAATGATAATTCGTTCAAGTAAATTTGCCATATATTTCGTTGTTGATGCACGAGGGTAACCGCACAGTACTTAAACTAATATTTTACACGAAAGGTATACCGAGTCTCCAACTTTATATCTTGGGGCGGGGAGACGCCGTTCGTTTGCGTAGACGGACTGGAAAGCTTGCGCAAGAGTCATGTTCTCGTTACGTAGTCTTGTTATATCCTTCATACGCTTAACAAATTCCGGAAGGTTTCGTGGTTGTGGAAGTTCTGACTCAGGCCTGAAATCTAACCTGGGGTGGTGTCCCAAGGAAGCGAAAAATGGGGAAACTCCGGTAGTCGCATTTACATGGTTATTATAGCAGAACTCTGCAAGAAGAAGATGCTTAACCCAATCGTCTTGACGGTGGTTTATGTAGTGACGCAAATAAACTTCTAGCGTTTTATTTGCCCGTTCGGTTTGCCCGTCAGTCTCGGGATGGTGGGAAGATGAAAGCGGATGGATGATGTTTAGTCGCAAGCAAATTTATTTCCAAGTTTTATCAATGAAAGCACGACCCTGATCAGAGACTAGTGAATCCGGTAATCCCGCAAAACGTACGACATTAGACAGGAACGTGTCAGCAGTCTCCTGTGCAGATGGTCTTTCGATCGGTATATTCTACACTCGCTTGGTCAGACGATCAACCACTTGTAAAATGAACCTGTAGTTGAAGATTCTAATTTTGCAAGTTAGTAGGGGGCCAATAAAGTCGAGCGTAAGATGGCGGAACGAAGTCTCTGGGGGGGGACAATGGTTGGAGAAATCCGTAAGGCTTCTGAGTCGATGGGCTATTTCTTTGGCATGCTTCGCATCCTCGGGCATATTTGGAAACGTTCTTATGAGATTCAGGCCACCAGTATCGACGTGATAATAGACTATGGAGAGCGGCGACTCCGCGATGTCCATAGAGTGGGGAATCATGAAGATGTTTTAGGAGGGCTTCGCGGAGAGTATTTGGGTGTCAGAGTAGCATGTAGACAGCGGGGGGGGTGGACAGGGTGCTAGACAGGCTAAGGGGTGCCGTCCTACATAATACAAGAAATAGATGTATTACCACTCGGCCAAAAGGCCAGACCAGAGATTTCTGAGGGGTTTGTTGAGGCTTTGACCTCGTGAAAACCCGCATCTTTTTCACGCAAGTAGGCTACCAATTGGTGATAGTCAGTGGGTATGTCGGTTGCCATGACTAGAGCGTTACGAAGGCGAATAGGGAGACGACGTCGCAGCATGACTCGCCATTGGGATTTGTCGAGGCTTCCATAGCTTGAGTCAGCCATGTTGTCCTCGAAAATGGTGATAAAGTCGTGAAACCTCATATTCTTCTGCTGAAGGTTGTCGACGACGTAGCTAGCCCTTTCTTCAAGGCCCGGATCTTGGCATCTTTGTCGAAAAGTAGCCAGGAATTCATTCAAGGTGTTGATATCGGCGGGGGCCAAGGGATCCTCCAAGCAGCGGAACGACGATCGCATTTTGGCTAGGGCTCCGGGTCCCAGCAGTTGGTAGGCGTAGCGAACTTTCTCAGCCTCCGAAATCTGACCTTCCAGGCCTTGGAACTGATTGATTAGTTGAGAGCAAAAAGATCGAAGACTTGAGGGTTGCCCATCATAGAGTTGCATAGGCGGAGCTGGCAGGCGTGGTGGTCGTCGTGGCGTGTCTTGTAGGGTCGAAGAAGTTGGTGCCTGTGCAAAAAGCTTGCTTACCCGCGCAGCGTCTATTCCCACGGCTATGTTGAGATTATTGACGTGAGTAATATACGGCAGATTCCATAAGTTTGGCGGTAAGAATGTGGGTAAGGTCGCCGGTACCGACACAGATGTTGATGGCGCGTTTGGTGGATGGGGTGGATTTGGTGTACTGCGTTGCGGGGTGGAACATAGTTTGTCTGGAACATGGACCGATTTGCATTCGGTTGGTATCTCGGCGGTTCGGTGTCCATAGTGTCCATAGGATCACTTGGAGCCTTTTTTTTTGACGGTTTGTAATGTCAGAGAGCACGTGTCCGCCCGACCTTCCTTTCTCTCCTCGGTTCGAGGATCGGTAACGTGCCGGACACGTGCTCTCTGACATTGGGACATATTGTAAGGGGTTAAGGATTAGAGGAAAACTCGGCGAATCAATACCACAGAAATAATAATAAATTTTAACTTGGTTTTGTCTGTAAGAGATCCTCCATCATAATATATTCCCAGGACGGCGCTGCCTGAAGGTTTCCCTTTCCTCGATGAAACTCTCTAGAAACTACCCGAACTCCCTCTCGGTATTCCGGCTCCCATCTAAATAATTGCGATGTGCAATGCACCCCGCTCTCCTTGATGCCATCGTGGTAAGCGCACCCTTCGTTTAATTGTGATAGCCGCCGCTCGCTAAGTCCTTTTTAGGCACCGACGCTGGGGGCATTATCTTTCGCTTAATACCAGTCGACCTCTAGCGTCACCGGGATGGTCCCCTGGACCAGCCCCATTATGGGGCACAGCCTATCACACATATTCTTTGTTATTTATGGTAAAGGAGTGAGTACTTAACGCGCAGCTTGCTAACTGAATAGATGATCGGATGGCTGTACTATCTTGGAGAGCTGCCCGAATTTCTTGGCAATATTTATCTTCGAGGCAATGTCTTTCCCAATCATTTAATTCGGGTATAGGAGCTATGGAGGGTTCTGTTGGATTGTAGTCGCTGGGGGAGGTGGTTTCGATTGGACGGAGGATCTGTGAAGGTTTAAGCAGGGTTTGAAATTGGTGCTCGTTGCGACTGTCGGTGCTTTCTGAAGGCTTGTCGGCGCTGATTCTGGTTAGAGCATCAGGCTTAGAACCTTTGATTCCAGGTCTAAAAACGATCTTGAAGTCAAAATCAGCGAGTAGCTCATTCCAACACACTTGTCTACTGTTGAGTTTTTTTGTCGTGAAGTGTTCAAGATTTTGGTGGTCAGTGAGGACGAGCGTAGAGGCCTCTACAGAACCAAGCTCGGGAGTCCATGTTTCGAATGCGTTGACTATAGCGAGTAGTTCTTTATCGAAAATTTCGTAGTTACATTCGGCTGGTAGCATTTTCTTTGACATGAAAGCTACTGGTCGGAGCGTACCGGATTGATCATACTGCGAGAGGATAGCTATAGTCACGTAATCGGAAGCATCAGTTTCTGAGACTGTTTGACGATGGGAATCAAATTTCAAAACAACATTTTGAGATGTCGACCTGGAGGCCATACTCGCGCAAACGGCCAAGTACCATTCTCACATGTTGGCGATGGTCCGTTAGATTATTAGAATAGATTAAAATGACGTCCATATAGGCCGTGCAGTATTGGTCTAGGAGACCGCGGAGGGCATGGTTTATCTAGGCCTTGTCAAGATCTAAACCTGGGACAAGGACGACAGCTGGACAAGAACAAGATAATATTCAAGACGTTGTGAACACTTCTAGGAATAAAAAATGAGTGATAAATACAAGACTCAGATTTAATTCATCCAGATGTGAGAGAAGGTGTGACAACCCTGTCACTAATTCTTTGGATCACATGATTCGACGCGTGACGCGTAACCATTTTCCTTGCGTTATCTATGGATTGCCTAGCGCGTCAGACAATTATTTAGATTTCAGATCTCGTAAACCTCTTTCTCTCCTTAGTTTAGATTTTTGGAATCATATACTGAAATCATTTGGGTTTTGCCTTCGCGATCTCGTCATAGTGCCATTTAGATTTCGGCTGTCACAGAAGGCCCCTGTAAATACATATTTCAACCATTCCAACTAAGCCATATACAGAAGTATACGGAAGGCCGTGGAAGCATGGAGAATCCCCTGGATACTCTTAGATTGACTTAACTTCTGAACAATCCCAGAACGCCGTGGAATCGCAAAGAACCTTCTCGAATTGCCACTAATTCACACTGACTGGCAACCAGTGCTAATGTTAAGTGGTCACGTGATGAATATCTCTAGCCAAACTCCTGACAGGTCTGGAAAGACGCTGGTCCGTTACAAAGGCCGAAAGGAAGTACTAGGGGTTCGAAAAGTCCATATCGACAAATAAATGCCGCTTTCCACTCGTCGCCTTCCTTCAATCTGAGTTTGTTGGATGCAGATATTACATCTAGTTTTATATAGAACTTTGCTTGAGATAATTGGCTAAGGGTTTCGGAGATCAGCGGGAGTGAGTGTCGATTCCTTACGGTAATTTCGTTTAATCCACGGTAGTCGATAAAAAATCTAAGTTCGCCGTTGGATTTCTTGACAAAGAGAACTGGGGCGGCCGCCGGGGAGCGAGAGATGCGAATGAACCCTTTAGAAAGCTCCTTTTCTAAGCATTCACGGAGGGTCTTTAGTTCGTGTCTATTCATAGAGTGAGGTCGTGCGACAGAAGGTTGTTTGCCGGGTTGAAGTTCTATAGCGTGGCCCCATGAGTGATGGGGCGGAAGAGTGTTGGCTTGTTTTCGGTCGAAGACGTCTAGAAAATCGTAATACTGGGGCGGTAGAAAATCTTTGGGATTTGCATCCTTGGAAATGACAGTGGCTATATTACGTACGCGAAAGCTAGGAAGCCGCTGCATGTCGCCTTCAAGCGTAATATCAAAGTACCTAATACTTAAAGCAAAAGTTTCATTTGATGGTTAGTCACTGATGACAGCAAACTCGGCAGCCAGAATTTGTTTGAGGTGGCATTCTGTGCGCTGATTCGGGTGTAGGAGACTGGTCTCTTTGTTAGATATTCTCCCCGACTCGAGAGCTTGGAGCGTGGTGTTGTGGTAAGGGATGCTTGTCTCAAAAAGGCAACAAGATTTTTCTGAACATGGTTCGCCAAACGTGATCGTATGGTTTTTCCAGTCCACGTAGGGAGAGTGCTTTTCCAACTAAGGCAGACCCAAGACGAGGTCATGTTGCAGGTTGGGATAATATGTGCATCAATATTCTCCTTATTGTTGTTAAGGGTCAAAGAAAAAGTTACGTGACTAGTGACTTTCGAGTTCATTTTACCTTCGAAACCAAGTATTGCAATGGGTGACTTCAGAGGCTGGGGCATTAGTGAGATACGATCATAAAATTGGGTAGAAACAAAAGCATAACTAGAAGCGCCAGTATCGACGAGAGCAACGAAAACTTCATTTCCTATCCTTGTATTTATATACATGTGACGTGATATTGGAATTTCAGAAATACCCAAGTGTACTAATGAAAGGGACTCCAACAGACGACTTTTCGTTGGAGTTAATATTTTAACTGATCCGAGTCAGTGGGTAGTGTTTCTATACTTGCCAAAGTGCGCGTTGCAGGAGAGCAATCTTCGGTGGCATGACCGGATTTGTTGCAGCGGACAACGGCCCAGGGTTCGACGAGCGTCTTTCGCCTGCTAAGTTAGGCAGTCGTTGAGGAGCCCGTGCTGAGACACAGAGTCCATATCCATGGCCAACCCCCCTTGAGAGACGGTGGGTTCTGGGGGTGTAGGCTTGGTGGGCCTGCTGGGGCCGATGGGGAGGAAAGAATTTGTGGCGGACGTTGATGTTGGAGCGGTAGGAGTGTGAGAGGGGGTATTGATTACCTGGATGTTAGCATCCTTTTTCCGAAGGTAATTCACGAATTCGTGAAATTCGGTTGGAGCGTCGCTAGCTGCGTTACGAAGGGTTCGCAGTTCATTAGATAGACGACGCTCCTGCATGGTTTTCCACTGTGATTTGTCGTGAGTAGCATGAGTCGAGTCGGCCAATTTGTCCTCAAAAACTGAATTGAAGTCATGGAACCTCATGTTTCGTTGATACAGTGGAAACACTGTACGGCTAGCCCTTTCGACCAAGCCAGGGTCTTAGCAGCGTTGTCTGAGCGCCTTGAAGAATTGTTCGATGGAATTAATTTCCGTGGGAACAGACGGATCCTCGTAGCACCGGAAACAAGTACGCATTTTCCCTAAGGCCGAGGGTCCAAGGCATCGATAAGCGTGGCGAGCTCTGGAGCCTTCGTCAGGAAAGCACTGTGGCTGGTCCAGAATGTGACGGCTTGTTAGCCAATAGAAACCCTGTAGCCTACGATGGTCATCGCAGGCACTATGGCATGGTTAATGAAACCATGGGTAATCCCTGTTAACATTGATTACGTAATAGTTAATTACGTAATTAATCCTTCTGACTAAGCGAACAGGCTAATGTTGAAGTATCTAGAATATTCTAGATATCAACGGTGATGCAACGGGCTTATGATGAAAAGTCACTAAACGACCACGAATATTCTAGAAACTAAAGAATAGATATATAACTAGTCCATAGATCATCCTCAGATAGTCAGAGAAATTATAAACTACCTTTGTTTACTCGATTATCCAATAATCTTTATCCAAACTGTGACACAGAAACTGATTTAAGAGCTGAGAGACAAATGCCCTTAAATTTGAGGATTTTCCATCGAAATGTGTCGGTAGTGGAGCGGTGGGGCGGTGCGAAGGCGGCGGAGGCTGCGGAACCGTGTGGGCGGGTGGAGCCGCCGCCGAGATAGAGGCGGTTGCATATACAGTAAAACCCCTCGTACTTAATACTCCTGGGACCGTCTCATATTTATTAAGTAGTAGGGGTTATTAAGTAGAAGGGGTTTTACTGTAGTACTAGCCCGACGTTGGGACCGGACATTCTGATAAAGTAGGAGGGGTTATTAACTCTTGATTAGGTTGACAAGTGTTGAGTCTTTAGGGATCACCTACACGTATCACGCCTTCTAGGTGCAGGGCCTGTGCCTGTTACGATTCAATTCAATCATTCAATCAATCAATCAATCAATCATCATCATCATCATCATATGACTCGGCCACTCCTAAATCAATACGGCCAAATCGGGACTCGACCACTTCAAGCAGAAAACTGAAGCATTTAACAACGATCAAATGGCAAAACAAATAGAAATTTTATATTCCAAGATGTTGAATTTAAGAATTATTGCTTAAAAGTAGTCTCAAAAGATGGTGGTGGGAAGTTGTGGCACCGAAGGCCAAAAAGTGATTTTTCAGAATTTAATTTGGGCAACTGTGCGATCTTCTAGCTCGCGCAGTAAGACTTATCATTATGCGAAAACTTGTTAAAAGCCTTAAGTTTTATCTCATTAATCACATTGACAGAATTTAAAATCAATCTACAATGCTGTGGTTGAGTTATTTCAATTGGCGCATCAAGTGTCAAAAAATTTGTATATTGCTGTCCCCAACTGACAGCAAAGCGATTAGGCGAGATGGGGCTGTGACCAACCGAACAATTACGACCAATGAAGAGTGCATGAACATATGGATACGATGAGTACAGCTGCAATGCTACCCTCAAGTGCTTCTAAGCAATCAAGATCCAGAGCTAAAGGGGCAAAAATGTGAAGCATGGCTTAGAAATGCAGTTACATGACACTGAATCAATGCTTATCACCTACGCGAGAAAACGTAGGTGAGAGGTATACATGTATCATAGGATTCCAATGTTTAGTTCGATTATTTATAATTCATACATGTGTACAGTAGCCAGACATTATTTGTGCAAACGGGGCCTTTGGGCCGACTGCAAATGTGAAATGCGTTCGCTTTAACTTAGACATATAGTCACGTGTAAAGCTTACAATTTTGACCTATGATGCCAACGCCTGCCAATTGCATGAACGGCAAACTATCGCAGTCTAGGAAATCGCAATAATACCGGGAGTTCTCTTTTCATTGAGTCAAAAATTAGGCCCTTCTTCATGGTATACCAAGCCATCATTCCAGTTGATGTCTCTCAATTCAAAGCTTAGCGCAAGTCCACCATACTTGCTACTTATCGACTCATGAGCCGACTGAATTTTGGCGCGCCATAATTCATTCCATTCTAGCATCGGATGAAGGTGAATTTCTACGGGCTTGCGCCTCAGCGGTATCGCCGTCATGTCTACGAATATTATGGATATTGTAATGCAGAGGTTGAGCTCTCCAGATTCAGGTAAGCACAAGCATTGGATTTCAAAACTATTCGCGTCAAATTGGTCCTCATCAGCAATGTAGATCAAAAAGTTAAAGTAGAGGCTGCAAGTCAACTGCGCGACAACCTCGATCAATGTGTTAGCGGCCCGATGTATTCAGTCTTTCTGAAGAATTTCATACCAATCTTTATCGATTGTCTCAAGGCTCCCCCAGTCTTTGTTAGCACTTCTCCCGAGCAGGTAGATGTCTGACTTCCTTAATTATGATCCTGTTCTGATAAGGCATTGTAGAAACTTCGGAACTGCGTCCTCGAAATAATCCATAGATTACCAAGTACACCCTCTGAGCCGCTTGAGCAGTATGCTGTAGAAATGGTGGAGCTATTGATGAACCTTGTAAGAAACGATAATGAAGAAAATGCAACTCTTTGTGTCAAGATCCTGAATGATTTTATGCGTCATCAAACCAAAGTACTGCAGGACCAGGTCCAACCTTTTATCACCTTAATACAAGACCTTTTTAACCAGATGGAGACAATAGTGCGGGACCAGCTAGATAATACAGCTACTAATCTTTGCTCGACAGCTGGATCTTCTCAAGGATATCAAAATTCTCCAAGGCCAGGTTCACCACCAGCACATTCTGCGACAGAACTTGGATTAGATCCTCAGCAGCAGACCCAGCTACTCATAAAGGGAATGCAATCGTTTAAGGTTATGGCAGAATGTCCAATTATTGTGGTGTCCATTTTTCAAGTATATCGAACTATAGCAGGTCCTAACGTAAAGATATTTATACCACTCATCACGCGCGTGCTTCTTGTTCAAGCCAAGCAACAGGAACAAGCTCATTTAGAAGCAGCTGCAAAAGGCACGGTTTTCATTGGGGTCAGTCCCGAGATTCGGAATAGAGTCGCGTTCGCTGAGTTCATTAGCGCTCAGGTTAAAACCATGAGTTTTTTGGCATACTTATTGCGATATTATCTTCCCCAGCTCACAGATTTTCTTCCAATTTTGCCCAGTGTAATTATCAGATTACTTCAAGATATTCCCCGAGAAAAGTCTGCTACACGTAAAGAGCTGTTGGTCGCGATTCGTCACATCATTAACTTTCAGGTTAGGATGCCTTTCGTTCCTAGAATTCACGAATTGTTGGACGAAAGAACTCTTGTCGGTGATGGCCTCACTGTATACGATACAATGAGACCTTTAGCGTACAGCATCCTCGCTGATCTTATACATCATGTTCGAGAAGCTCTTGAACCTCATCAGATTCGTAAGACATTGGAAGTGTATACTAGAAATCTACATGATAAATTTCCAGGAACTAACTTTCAAACTATGAGTGCAAAAATTTTGCTCAATATGGCAGAATGTATCTCAAAAATGGAAGATAAGGCAGATGCCCGCTATTATCTTATAATGATATTAAACGCGATAGGAGACAAATTTGCTGAAATGAACCGGCAGTATCTTAATGCAGTTAAATTGTCTTCTCCTGAAAATTACCTTGCCGAAAAAAATAATGCACCAGCCTGGGACGAAATTGATATTTTTATGGCCATGCCGATCAAGTCTACGAGCCACCGAGAGAAAATTGTCGACCCCGTGGCTGATAACAGGTTTTTGTTTAAGAATTTGGTTAACGGTCTAAAGGGTATGTTTTACCAGCTCAAAGCTTGCAATACCGGGGCCTTAATCGATGTTGCAAATGCACCGGCTCATTGGCACGAAGTCTCATATGGGTTTTCCGCAGAGGAGGTTCAAGTAATTATTAAATTGTTCCGAGAGGGATCTTATGTCTTCAGATATTACGACGTCGACAGGCCAACTTCAGAGCCACTACCTTCTAGTCCCTTTGACTTTTTGACTAATAATAACATGAATTCAAGCAGTAAAGAGGAAAAAGATTTACTAGAAACTTTTGCCACTGTCTTTCATTGCATCGATCCGGCTACATTCCACGAAGTGTTTCATGAAGAGATTCCGAGGCTTTATACCGCCATTTTTGAACATACTGCTCTCCTTCATATCCCGCAATTTTTCTTGGCAAGTGAAGCGACTTCTGCAAGCTTCGCCGGGATGCTCCTTAAATTCCTCATGGGCCGAATTCATGAAGTTGGGACAGCCGATGTGAAAAAATCTTCGATACTACTACGATTGTTTAAATTAGCTTTCATGGCTGTAACTCTATTCTCTAGCCAGAATGAACAAGTACTTATTCCACACGTCGTCGATATTGTTACCAAATCTATTGAATTTTCCACAACTGCAGAAGAGCCCTTGAATTATTTCATACTTCTAAGATCACTATTTCGGAGTATAGGAGGTGGAAAATTTGAGCATTTGTACAAACAGATTCTTCCACTTATTGAAATGCTACTCGAAGTGCTGAATAGCCTACTTCTTGCCGCCAGGAAACCTGCAGACAGAGACTTGTATGTCGAATTATGCCTCACGGTTCCTGCAAGGTTAAGTAATCTCCTTCCTCATTTGAGTTATCTTATGCGTCCACTCGTTGTCGCTCTAAGAGCCAGCTCAGATATCGTTGGACAGGGACTGCGAACACTGGAGCTCTGCGTAGATAACTTGACAGCCGATTATCTTGATCCAATCATGGCGCCAGTAATTGATGAGCTAATGACTGCCCTTTTCGACCATCTCAGACCTACACCATATAGCCATTTTCATGCTCACACCACATTACGAATTCTTGGAAAACTGGGTGGACGTAATCGAAAGTTCATGTCAGGTGCTATTAAGCTGAGATTTCAAAACTTCTCGGACGATGTGACCAGCTTTGACCTTAGGCTCATTGGCTCAAAAAAAGATAGGGCCTTCCCAGCAGAGATCGGAGTTGAATTAGCAATTGCCAAGCTGATGGAAATACCTAAAAGTCAGTCAGCGAAAAAAAATGACGCCAGCTATAAAAGACACGCATTTCACTTGATAAAAACTCAGCTCAAGTTACGTCTGGGAGTTGATGGATACCCCGATGACTTTGGGCGACTCATCCGCTTACAAGCTCAAGACCTCGCTGCAAGAAAATGTCATGTTGATTTGACTTCTCTTGAAAATTCCGACAAAGAAAAATCCATCCAAAAGAAAATTGGGCAAGATTTAATGATGAAAAGACTCATCAAAGCTTGCTTATTTGCAGCTTCACTTCCGGATCTTTCAACAGAGGCATTAGCTCTTGTTTCAAATATATGTAAACATTTTACATTACTTGACATTGGTAGGGGATTAGTTGAGCTTCGGCAGCAATCTTTACCGTTTGACATCAATCTTAAATCTGAAGAAGGGCCACTTTACATTGATCATCGAGTACTCGGGGATGCTTTGGCCGAAACATTATCTTCCGACTTAGCTTCTATTCGAGATGCCGCTCAGAATGCAATTCATGAGATATATTCGACAACCGCGATCATTTTAGGCTCAGAAAGTCAGGCTTACCGACTTCCTTTCTTTGCGTACCTGAGCAATTCATTTTGTCATAATTGCTATAAGGAAGAATGGTTTTCTAAAGCTGGTGGCTGTCTAGGTATCAATTTTATGATTGCTAGTATTAATCTCGGTGATACCTGGATCCATGAGAGATTGATCGAATACCTAAGGGCTCTCATGTATATCATCAAAGATATGCCTCTGGATTTGCCAGCAAGAACTCGCACTAGCGCCCAAGCGACACTGGAAATTCTGCTTCGTAAATGCACCAAGAGTATGGTGAAAGATGATTTAAAACCACCCTCGCCTGTTCCAGTTGGGCAGAGACCGTGCCAGCCGTCCAAGCTTTATCAGTTATGTAGCATTATGAACATGGAGCTGGGCCATATGAATCCCTATGTTCGCGAAACAGCGAAACAAGCACTGACGATAATTGCCAAAGAGATCGGAGTTGAAATATATGAGCTACTCGAGCCCAGTAAGGATCGTTGTCTAACGCCAATATTTTCAAAGCCATTGAGAGCTTTACCTTTTGGAGTGCAGATTGGCTTTATTGATGCCATTACATTCTACATGAGTCTTAAACCTAATTTAGTTGCATTTGATGACCATCTTAATCGGCTCTTGATGGAATCCTTGGCTCTAGCTGATGCGCCCGATGAATCTTTGGCTGGAAAACCAGCCGAGTATCGGACTCGGGAATCGATTATCCGTCTCAGAGTTGCGTGCATCAAGATGTTATCAACAGCCATGGGGTTTGAAGATTTTCAAAAAGGGCATGCTAACCCCACACGTAGTAAAATTGTCTCAGTATTTTTTAAGTGTCTCTATGCCGAATCCAAGGACACGATTGATGCGGCGAATGATGCTCTTCGAGTGGTTCTACATCAAACAACAAAGCTTCCCAAAGATTTGCTGCAAAATGGCTTACGACCTGTTCTCGCCAAACTACAAGACCCGAGAAGATTAAGTACCCACGGACTTGATGGCTTAGCTCGACTTTTACAATTATTAACAACATATTTTAAAGTTGAAATCGGAGCTAGGCTTTTAGATCATATCAAAGTTTTGGCCGAAACGAGTGCGATTCAACAAATATCCTTCAGCCTGATTGAACAAAACGAACAAATGAAAATTATCGCCGCAGTTTTTAACATTTTCCACCTTCTCCCATCTGCCGCGGAAGGCTTCAAAGAAAGGCTAGTTGACGCTCTCCTCGACCTTGAAGAGAGTCTACGACGAACAAGGCACAGTCCTTTTAGATTAAATTTATACAAATACTTAAATAGATATCCAAAGGAGATCTTTATCATGTTTCTGGATAAAATTAGTCAGCTCAAATATGGTCGGTTGTTGTCCCAAGTTCTTAAGCATCCTCAAAGTGGTGCATTACGAGAAACTGTGATCACAGGTTTTGAGTCTCTAATTGAGAGCTGCGGGGGTATCAATATCGAAGAGGCCGGTATTTGTCACACCTCGATTATCAATTCGATCAATATAATCCACTCAGTTACTATCTTAAGTGACAACAAGACTAGAGAATGTATGGAGAAAAAAGAGTATATGAACTGGCTTAAGTTAGCCGGTAAAAACTTAGAATTGCAACTCCGGACAAACAAGATTTTACCTAGCTTGCGGCTTCCGGCTGAACAAGCTGGTGAACAAGTTATGGTTATTTTCACCAAATATCTTGAGAACAATCCAAAAGATATTGACTTTTTATTTAGTCTAATAGATTCAGTCACTGCAGGTGAATTGAGGAGCAGTCAGACTCTCTTCTCTTATCTATTCAAGATAATTTCATCATCACCCACTGATTACTGGAAGATATTAATTTTACGATCTCTCGAAATATATGCCTGCAAAACAGCATCTCAAAAAACCAAAGCTTTTCTATTCCACAACCTTGTAAACCCGATTATTGCGATGGATGTAATGCGTCTTGCAAAGAGTCCCGCGCTTCAAAAAAATTCAAAGCTAATGGATAAGTCTGTCATCGAATCGTTTCATGCCAAGATCTGGAAAATTGGCATAGGTGATATTAATGATGATCTTTTGCAGCCAGGTATTGATCATACTCGTATGGAACTACTACAACTAACTGCTATGTTAATTAAACACCACTCATCTATTCTCCAGGATGCCAGGAAGGATATTATCAAGTTTGGATGGACGTATATAAGGCTGGAAGATATAATTAATAAACATGCGGCGTATGTCGTTATCGGATACTTCATTGCACATTACGAGACACCAGCAAAAATTGTCCAACAGGTTTACTTTTCACTCCTCAAAACTAATCAAAATGAAGGACGTACTCTAGCGACACAGGCTCTTGAACTTATCGCTCCTGTTCTTCCTAAACGTTGTAATAGTGCACCAGGAGATTGGAATCCAGTATGGGCAGCTGCTCCTCGTCGAATGCTATCTGAAGAAAGTCAAAATATCCAACAAGTGACAAATATTTTCAACTTTTTGGTAAAAAATGGAGATCTCTTTTATGATTCAAGGGATAGATTTGTTAATATAATCATTGGATTTTTGCGAAAAATTGCCCAACCACCTAACCCTTCAAATGAAAGTAAGAAACTAGTCTTAAGTTTAATGACATTGATCTGGCAATGGGAGTATAGACGTGTTGAGGGAAAAGATCAGTCTAACTCAAAATCGATTAATGAATCTCCAAATTTCAAGAGGCGAAAACTGGATCAAAAGGGAGAACAAGGATCTCCTCCATCAAAGCTGGGGTCACTGGGATCCGCTGAACGTGATGAGTACAAAATTCCGTCTTCGTTACAAGCCAAAATGCTCAAATACTTAGTCGAATTCATAGCTTCCTTAACCGAAAGATTTCCTCTCCCTTCTGCAAAACCTCGGGAGTCCTTAATATCATCTTCTGCAACACAGCTACAGCCATCTAATGAAATGTGTCGAAAAGCTATTGGACTCCTTTATAATCTTGTCCGTCCTCAATATTGGGGTGATGCACATGTTGATTTATTCCCCAATGTTACAGAGCAGATTTTGGCGAGTGAAAGAACAGCGAGTGCTCTCGCTACTGAGCATTCCGACAAGGAAAAACCAGATGAGAAATTCGTCACTAACATCATTAACACGCTTCAAATTGTGCGCATCATCATAAATTCCAAGCCTGACTGGTGGGTTTTGCAGAATATGTCATCTTTGCAACATATCCTTGACAAATCTCTGAAATCTGAAAACCCTGAAATTCATGATTGTTTGCATGCTGCGAACCTTGAAATTGATGAAGGACGTAAGCTCAAACCGCTCCTAAGGCGAATAATAGACGCTCTACCTGAAGATATTCAAATGGAAGATGCTGAGACTGAAGGTGAAACCGAGGTTTCAACCTCTGAAGTAATGAGTTACCTTTCTGGGCTTGCTGCAGAGGCGCTCTCTTCGACTAATTGTCGTTACATCTCAGGTATTAGTATTCTTTGGACATTAGCGCAGCGTAAACCATCTGAGGTCGATGTTCACATAAATCAGGTCATGAAGGCGCTACAATCTAAATTAGCTCGCGAGCATGTCGCTCATTGGCAGGCTGTAATGGGACTATCTGGAGGAATCTCTCCTACTCGGCCCGGGGAATCCGAGCCAACTGGCATCATGTTACCTTATGATCTAGAAATACAGACTAATCTCATGCTGAAAGCGATTGATATCATATCAATAAGGATGGAAGCTCTTGGGGACAATCGACGCCCCTTTCTTAGTGTACTTGCAACTTTAGTCGAAAAGTCACAGAGCAACCCGCTCTGTCTTAAAATATTAGATATGGTCGAGGGATGGGTGTTTCGTTCCGAGGGTTCCTCATGGCCCACTCTCAAAGAAAAAACCGCAGTACTACATAAAATGCTTGCATTTGAAAATCGGGCTGACGATACTCTCCTACTGAAGTTTTTGGAACTAGTTCTTCGTATCTACGAGGAACCTAAAATAACTAGAACTGAACTTACTGTACGCATGGAGCACGCATTTTTGATTGGAACTAGGGCAATAGATATTGATATGCGCAATCGATTTATGGCTATATTTGATAGAAGTCAGTCAAAAACTGCCAGTGCAAGACTAGCTTATGTCTTAACTGCCCAAAACTGGGATACTCTGGCCGAATCATATTGGCTTTCTCAAGCATCTCATCTTTTAATGGGTTCTATTGACACCAGTGCACCTATCATGATTCACTGTGAAGATTGTAGAACAATGCCGATTTGTACGCTCTTTGAAGCCTTCAGCGCTGATCAACGGACGCTGAATCTAGCTCCCGATACCAGATTTGAACAGTTACTTCATACTCACAAACGATTCTTAATAGAGCTTGGCGAGATGCGAGTAAATGATATTATTGAGCCTTTAATACAACTACAGTACCTCGACGCTAATGTCGCTGATGAAATTTGGGTAGCCCTTTTTCCAATATTCTGGTCAGCAACATCAAAAGACGAAAGAACTGACTTAGAGAGGGGCTTAGTGACCCTACTTGCCAAAAACTATCACTCCCGGCAGATCGACAAAAGATGTAATGTTGTTCAATCAATTTTGAAAGGTGCAGCTAAAGCTTGGCCAGAGTGTAAGATTCCACCGCATGTACTCAAATACGAGGCCAAAACTTATGATGCATGGTATACTGCTCTTGTACAGATTGAAAACGCCGCTATTAAACCTGTAATTGATAGCAAGTTGGTCCGAGAGAGCAATCTTGATGCTTTAGTCGAGCTTTATGCCGGGCTCAATGAGGATGACTTGTTTTACGGGGCATGGCGCAGAAGATGTCAATATGTCGAAACAAATGCCGGCCTGTCATATGAGCAAAATGGAATGTGGGATAAAGCGCAGCAGATGTACGAGCAGGCACAGATAAAGGCAAGGGTCGGTGCTCTCCCTTTTTCTCAGGGTGAGTATATGCTTTGGGAAGACCATTGGGTACTTTGTGCTACAAAACTCCAGCAATGGGATATTTTGGCGGAATTTGCGAAACATGAAAACTTTCAAGATCTTCTCTTAGAGTGTGCTTGGAAACAGATTGATACATGGGCTAGTGCTGAGAACCGAGACATGCTAGACAACATTATTAAGGGCCTGATGGATGCTCCCACTCCCAGAAGAAGCTTTTTCCAAGCATTTATGTCGCTAATTAAGCTGCATAACAAGGTTGAGTCCCCTATGGAATTCAGCAAAGTGTGTGATGAAGCTATACAACTTTCTATTCGAAAGTGGCATCAGCTCCCAAAGCGTATTACTAATGCCCATATTCCTTTGCTGCAAAATTTCCAACAGCTTGTTGAACTTCATGATGCAAGTGTGATCTGCCAGAGCCTTGCACAAACGAATCAAGCCAATCTTGATACTAAGTCTGCTGAGCTCAAGTTGTTGCTTGGTACTTGGCGTGATAGACTCCCAAATTTATGGGATGATATTAATTCGTGGCAAGATCTAGTTACGTGGCGTCAGCATATTTTTTGTCTAATCAATAATACTTATCTTAACCTATTACCGGCTCAAGTGCCAACCCAAGGAGGCCAAAATGCAAATGGTGCGTCTTTTGCTTACCGAGGCTATCACGAAACCGCTTGGATTATTAATCGATTTGCTCATGTTGCACGCAAGCACCAATTGCCCGAAGTTTGTATTAACCAACTTGGCCGTATTTATACCCTACCAAATATTGAAATTCAAGAGGCATTTTTAAAATTGAGAGAGCAAGCAAAGTGTCATTACCAAAATCAAAATGAGCTTAGCAACGGCTTGGATGTTATCAATAATACCAACCTCAACTACTTCGGGCCTAATCAGAAAGCAGAATTTTATACTCTCAAAGGGATGTTTCTCGAAAAGCTTGGTCAACGGGAAGAGGCTGCTGAAGCGTATGGGATGGCATTATTTTTCGATATCAAACTCCCCAAAGCATGGGCAGAATGGGGTCATTATAATGATCGACTTTTCAAAGAGAATCCAACTAACATCACCTACGCTAAAAATGCTTTAAGCTGTTACTTAGAGGCTTCCGGTCTCTTCAAAAATGCCAAGTCTCGGAAGCTTCTTACGCGTATTCTCTGGCTTCTAAGTCTTGATGATGCAGAGGGAAATCTATCGGCTCAGTTTGATGAATATAAAGGAGAAACTCCTATTTGGTACTGGATTACCTTTATTCCACAGTTACTTACTGGCTTAGATCATAAAGAGGCATCTAAAGCTCATGTGATTCTTTGCAAAATTGCAAAAGCTTACCCACAAGCACTATTTTTTCAGTTAAGAACAAATCGAGAAGATATGATAACAATGAAAAGGATACAAGAAGCAAAAGAAGATCGAGATCTTCGACTCAGACTTATGGCCCAAGGACGATCACAACCCTTATCCAGTGATTCGCTGAAACCAAATAGTTCTTTAAAAACAGCAAAATCTGAGATCACAGCAGGGTCACCTGTCCCATCGAGCGTCGAAAGCTCTACTGCCAAGAATGAGTCACCTCTTATTGAAAATAAAAATGGTCACATAAATAGTGATTTCCAAGCCATATCTACACCTACAGTGCCTACCAACAAAAGACCTTGGGAACATGCCGAAGAGATTTTAGCAGTCTTGAAGAGTGCTTTTCCTCTTCTTGCACTATCAATGGAAACAATGGTCGACCAGATTCAAAAACACTTCAAGTGCACCCCAGACGAAGATGCGTATCGATTGACAGGAGCCTTACTTCAAGATGCATTATCCTACGTCAGTCGTGCACCTAGCTCTTATGCACCAGATGTAAAGTTACCATCGGCTACTGAGACTAATGTTGCGCGATTTGCCGAATCTATTCTTCCAGTTCACATTCGGGCCTCATTTGAAGCCGACTTTGTTCAGAAAAAGCTTACAATGTACGAATACATCCATAAGCTCCGAAAATGGCGTGAAAAGTGTGAAGCAAAACTAGACCGAAGAAAAGCCTTTGCGTACTTGGAGAATTATAGTCATCATTTAAGCGAGTTCAGATTTCAAAAATTTGATGAAGTCGAGGTTCCAGGGCAGTATCTTCAACATAAAGATAAGAACCAAGATTTTGTGAGAATTGAACGCTTTCTACCAACGGTTGACCTCGTCCGATATGTTGGGGTTTGTCATCGAAGGTTGAAAATTCGAGGTCACGACGGAAGTATTCATCCCTTTGCTATCCAGCATCCAGCTGCTCGTCACTGTCGGCGCGAAGAGCGAATTGTGCAGCTATTCAGACATTTTAATGGCACCCTCAGCAAACGGAAGGAGAGTCGACGAAGAAATCTTAACTTTCATCTACCTTTGATGATTCCTCTTACCCCACACAGTCGAATGGTTCAAGATGATCCAACTTATATTTCATTGCAAGGTGTCTTCGATGATCATTGCCGGAAATGTGGAATAACAAAAGATGATCCAGTATTGTTTACGATGGATAAAATGAGAGCATTGATGGAAACAAAGGTCGGTTTCTATTATCCTTGAACCTTCCTTTATGATCGTGCTAACTTGGAATTATAGAAAACTCAGGAACAGGTAGTGGCAGCAAGGTTGGAAACATTTACGGCCGTCCAAGAAAGATGGGTTCCACATACCATTGCTATCGATTATTTTACTAAGATTTATCCGGACTTTTCTGACTTCTGGCTCTTCAGGAGACAATTTTCTTATCAATTTGCTGCGATCACTTTTATGACTTATGTCCTTCACATGAACAATCGACACCCCCATAAACTCAATATTGCTCGTGCCACAGGCAATATTTGGGGTTCCGAGTTGATGTCGTCATTAGCCATGGGAAAAGCATTTTTCCATAACCCTGAACCAGTGCCTTTCCGATTCACGCCCAATCTTCAAACTTTAATGGGCCCACTTGCGACTGAGGGAATATTTAGTTGTGCAGTTATGGCGATTGCACGGTGTCTTTCGGATCCAGAATATGAGCTTGAACAGCAACTATGCTTATTTGTTCGAGATGAGATGATCCACTGGTTTCAAACAAGTCATTGTTCTCAAGCTGTCATCGACGTTCAACTCAGAGAATCTGTTCAAGTCAATAGTGATATGATTGTGAAGAGAACTCTGAGCTTGGCACAGTCTCCAGCCGGCACACTTCCGGCGAATCAAACTGTCATTGACTTAATCGCCCGAGCAGTATCACCTATCAACCTGGCACAATGTGATGCTCTTTTTATGCCATACTTATGAGAGTGAGAGGTTAGATTAAAGACTTCAGACGATAATAGGAACGGAGTTCGGACGGCAAAATTAGGAGTCTACCTTAGCGTGGAGTTCGGCCATAAAATTGATTGAGGGCTTGAATGTTACAAATTTTCTGCTGTAATTTTTTTCTCATTTCAATTTACTCTTCATGTGTCTCTTGGTTTTCTACACGGATGCTTAAATTTTCGTTTCTTAAGTGGTCACCCATATCATATCAAACAGTATATTTTGGCATTGCCTTGAGGCCTGAATACTTAATTACATGTAAGTAGTGATACATGTCCAAAGATTTCTGAATGATTTACGTGAGCGGGGGCGTGCTACAACATGTTGGAGCTACACACTGCGCATGGTAAGCGTAAGGTCGTAAAACGATCAGCGTAAGGTACAGGGCTGCTGGGATATTGAAAATAATCTTGCATGAAAATCCAGTTCATAAACACACATATTTGCCGCCTGTGAATATACACGAATTTCTTGTAAAATTATTTTCAATACCTTGATAGCTTTGTACCTTAGGATGACTAATAAGATCAACCAATAAGGTTTCCATTCTCGGAGCCGCAGAGCTTCGTGCACTCTGATTCACACTGGTGCATGTAGAATTAATCCGCCAGTAATGATGACGGTCAACAACGCAAGAACCCTGTATCCATCGTCAATAGACAAACCTCGCCCAGAAACTTCTCTGCATCAATACCCTCGCTATCACGGACAGCGCAAGCGTTGGGTATGATGGCGGCTCTCACGATCACGCGCCTGATACAATTGTGGAACCGATGGTCGATGTCGAATTTCCATTGTTGGCAGGGTGAAAATCTGTTTCGGCAATTTTTCCACTGATGCTGCCGACACGTACATGTTCCGGCCTATTCCGCCGATGGCAGTCGGTCGGTAACCTATCTCGCCCTGCAGTGTGTGACCTCTGCTCCCCAAAAATATCGTATCCATCGCACCGGAAGTTGAGCACGACCATCAAGCCGCCCAAGAAGAGAGCTGAACCTCCCCGTCAGCGTTTTTACTTCACCTCAAGAGGCTCAATGCGCCTGACGCGATGTCCGTCGTAGGGATGGCTTGGAAATTATTCTTGGTGGGGGTGGTGGAAAGCATAAACATCAGGTCATAGATGGTGTCGGAACATGAAAATCAACAACTTTCGACTCTATAAGCGCCAAGTTTTCAAACCCAAATTAATTTCACCAGCACCCTCTAAAATGAAAATTCTTTTCATTACTTGATAGATACATACATGAATAATAATTTTATGAATCCAACTTTGCCTGAAAGGCACTGGTTGTGAAGTTATTTACGCTTAAAATTCTGATAATTTGTATCGGAGCTCAAGATTTGAAACTTGCGCGAGCCACCTGCGCCACACCTAGTCGGCCAATCAGAATAGATACACGTGACCTGCAGTCGCCCAAAATAGTCATGTGATCCCGAATCGACCACCTGAAGTTAGATATAGCGATATCCGGGTACGTGTATGTGTAGTACGATATTTTATTAGGTCGACCCTTAAAATTAGCATATAACGATATACACGCTTAAAAAGCGGGGTATGCACGGATGAAAAGTGTTGAAATGTTTGCAACAAATTGTCAATTTTCAAGGTCCGACACCATACAAGAAACCTGCACCAGTTGAGGTGGATACTCCTGCTGGCCCGCACAAAGGTCGAACTGCTTGAGAATATGCATGTTCCTGTGCAGATGAAAATTCTTTGTCCTTGGTCAAAGCACAGAGAGAGGGGAAGGCGGGGAGGTCTGAAAATTTGCTGAGCCATTCCCTCCGACTTTGTGATCAATTTCGAGTTCACTTTTTCTTCACTTTTGACGTTGATTAAATAAGGTCTAACTCTACAAAAATTGAAAATTAGTGTAGAATTCCCTACCTAGTTCATCAACTTCCATTCAAAAGTAGATTATTTCGTCCGTAGCGTTGTCCTCAGGGAAATTGGATCGTAATCAGTGATGAAAGAAAGTGAAATGGAACTGATCTCAAAGTTGTGGGGAGTGGCTCTCGGCGAATTTTAAGACCTCCATTCCAGCCCACTTCCTCTTTTTCCGTAGACTCAAGATCAGAATTTTCACCGACATAGGAACTTGCATATTCTCAAGCAGTTAGACCTTTATGCGGGACAGCAGTAGTAGTTCATCCATCACTTATGGTGCGTCCCACTTAGTCGCGAAATTATTATTATGATTTGATTTGATTTCAATTAACCCGATCAGGATATCCAAGGGCCCATGCAGGTGTCCTTTTTTTTTTTTTTTAAATCATTCTTGTGTATGCAGCCTTCAGGCTATGACACGAATGACCCTGGTGCGGTACATGGAGCGATGTTTCAACATGACATAGGGGGCACTCACACCGAACATCATTTG